>JBBMEG010017267.1:4939-28166 GCA_037832605.1 Cyclanthera cordifolia | reverse complement strand
TGACTATGTCAACTCAGTCAACTTCTTCGCAACACTCCAGCATTGAAGCCTTAACAAGATTTTAAGTTTTTAATAATGAAAAATGCATTGATATAAGCATAAACACTTAAGGAAAAGGAAAAACGTACTCAACACTTCAACATGGAAGGGTACTTATGGAAAAAAGTAAAAGTACTCTACTCCAAAATATCAAATGGAAGATGGTTAAAAGAAAAACAACATGGAAGAAATCATCAAGCACTTCCTCGAGCCACGCCTCCTCAAGCTTGGTTTGCTTGATTCGACTAAAGGAGTGTTAAACCTAATTGGAGAATAAAGTAGGGAGATCGCTTTTAGGTAATCATGTAAAGATCTAAGAATAATAATATGCGGAGATATAGGATGACTCAGAAGATCAAAATCAAAAACCAAAATAGAAGGCTCGTTACCTTCTAAACGATTGTGCCAAAAAAGAAACTTTAAGAGGGACAAGACATTACCAAGGCTAAGTCCCTCCTGAATTTGGTCTAAAGCCCAACGAATTAAAGGAAGGCAGACATTATTCTCTAAAGTCAAAAAAAATGGAGAACCCATCACCAGATTTGTCAAGTAACCGTCGTTCTTTAACTTTCCTACGACTAAGGCTAACTTTCGTTGAAGATGAGAAATAGGGGACAAATCATTCTTATACGAACGTGCAGCTAGACTTTAGGCTGCCTTCAGGGAAATTCAACGACAGCGCTGTTCACACAAGATTTCACTGCAAAATAGAAGAGTGAGACACGTGTATATGAACTTGAATTTGATTGATATGAGTATATGGTTACAATCTCTAATTTTTTCCTCTGATTCTTTCTCTCTCATCTACAAATATACTTCGAGGGCTTCGCAGCTTATTCTCGAATGTAGAATTGTCTCAAGGGCTTTGCAGCTTATTCTTCAGGTTGAATTTATTGGTGTTTGATCGGCCTTAGCTTGTTGGTCTTTTTCATTCTCATAGTCGGAAGATGAAGCCATAGACAAATTTTAGAAAACATCTATTAACTATTGAGACTAAAAAAAGAGAGCTTATTTAGTACAAAAATTTGAAAAATCGCTTAGAAGGTGAGGAGACTAAAAAAATGAGAGCATGCTGAGTGCAAAAAATCGTAAAAGTGCACAAAAAGTAGCAAGATTAAAAAATGTCATACTTAGCGAAGAATTCAAAAAAGTGCTTGAGAAATGGCGCGACTAAAAAAGAGAGAGCATACTTAGTGAAATAATTCGACATAAGTGCTTGAAAAGTCACAAGTTAAAAAAAGGTCCCTACTTATCTAAATGAAGTGCTCACGAATGAGTGATTTTTCGAAAATATGGAGTGAGGAGGATTTAGAGGGTGTTTGAGTGAATAATTATGGAGTGACTATTTTTGAGTGATTAGAAATGAGATGTTATTTTTAGTTGTTTTAAAGAAGAAATTGCAGTAATAGATCGTTTGAATGGAGCGTTTAAAAAGTGATTATAAAAGCTCATTTTTTAGCTTTATTAAACACCCAAATTAACAGACCCTTAGGGTTTTTGAAATTATTATGTATGAGAAATACAACTCAAGGAAATATCCCTTAAATGAAGATATGATCCTTGAATATGGAAATATACCTTAGGTGAACATATTTCTTAAACATAGGTATGACTTTTTTAGTATGGAAATATCTCGTAGGATAGTATTTTCCTTAAGAGGAGACATACTACATAAACACGAAAATCCTTATTAATAGCTACTGTTTAAAATTCAATTACTAAATTAACTCTAAAATAAAGAGTGGGGATAAATGTTATGGGTAAATCATCCCCAAAGTATTCAGATAAGGTTAGAGCCCACTAGGGGTCGGCCAAAGCCAGCTTCGACCCCCATAGGGTTGCCCATAGCTAGCTCCAACCCCCGTGGGGTTGGCTAAATAGGAAAATACCCCTAACGGATCGTCCAAACACAACTTCGACCATTTGAGGGTGGACCGAGGAAAAAAAGAACCTCTCGAGGGTTAGCCATGGAGGCTAGGACACCTCGAGGGTCGTCCAAGCTCAAGTCTGAGCCCTACATGGTGCAAGGAAGCTAGAGCCCCCCGACGCTAGGCCAAGGAGGCTAGCATGGATAAGTAAACGCTAAATTCCACCTCTAGAGGTTCAACCAAGGAGGCCAGGACCCTTGAGGGATTCCAAGTTTGATTCCCAAGAGGTCGGATAAGAAAGCCAGGACTCGTAGGGTCGGCCAAAGCTAAGTTTTAGCCCATTTTAGCTTTATGACCATTACACTTTTGAGACATCTAGAAGGGTAGGAAAGGAAGAAAGTTGTAATGGTTGACACCGGAACTTTCTAGACTTAATGATTGAAGATACAATTGGGCTGCAACGCTTACAAATCTGGCTATTATAAAAGAGATAGAAGTTCACCATTTCAAAATGAAGTAGGTAAATAACCCAAACTAAGCTATTTTTATGTAAGCTATTGCTCACTGAATTAAACCTATCAAGTATGCTCTTAAAATTCTCCAAATATATTATTGTCTTAAGCATCAAAGCCCTATAGCTCACACCACACATGTGAGCTTATCTTTTATCGTTTTATATGCATCTCGTTATGTGTAATATAAATCATTGTCAATAATCTCGAAGGACCATTTTTTTATATCAACCAATTTTATCCAATCATAAAAACTAATTCTAAAATTTAGAACAAAATAAAATCAATTTATAAAACTCAAATTCTAATTATCTTTTGAAATTACGATACCAAGTTCGTAATTTAATATAGAAAATTGCAATGTAGCCTATAAAAGAAGTAATGTTTGCCAACAAAAACAAAGTTATCTGATAAAACCTATTAGGCTACATACTACAAATTACAAGTATTGAATCAAAGAAATGTCAAAAAAAAAAAAGAAAATTTATATATATATATATATATATATATATATATATATCATAAGCTTCTTGTAGTCACATTCCACAAATTAGAATACCAACAAAAAGAAGCAACAAAATAGTGTCAACGAATTTCCATTGCACAAATAAATAAAAACAGTAAATGTTGTAGGCTAAAATATCCCGAAAGACTCAGAAGAGATTGGGACCCACATGAAGGACAAAAAAGCCTACGCCAGCCCCCAGGGTCGGTCAAATGGAGGCCTTGACCCCCAAGGGGTCGGCCAACACCCTTACCGACCCCCCAGGGGTCGGTCAACGTCCTCAACAACCCCCCAGAGGTCGGTCACGCCTTTGCTGACCCCACGAGGGTTAATCAACGTCCTCGCCGACCTCCACGGGGTAGGCCAACACTTTCGCCGACCCCTTAGGGGTCGGCCTCGCCATTGCCGACCACCCGGGGGTCGGCCAAGTCCATTTTTGACCCCTTGTGGGTCGGCTTCGCCATCACCGACCCCCCGGGGTTCGGCCTAGTCCATTTCCGACCCCTAGGGGGTCTGCGTCGCCATCGCTGACCCCCGAAGGTCGGCTAAATGGAGGCCACAACCCCTCGGGGGTCTGCCAAGTAAGTCCAACTCTTCTAGGGGTCGGCCGAGGAAGGCCAGGACCCCCTCGGGGTCGGCTCTTGCAGCCTCACCCTTCTCGGGTCCGGCAATGAGTAGGTCCATCCGAGTAAATAGGCCGTGGAGCTCAGGACTCTCCGAAGAGTGGAGCGAGTCCAAGTAACGTTTGGAGGCGTTGCACCCCATGGCGTCGCTTGTTATAACCAGTAGGTCGGCCCCATTAGGTCGACTGTGGAGGTTTAGACTCTCCGAAGAGTCGACCGAGTCCAGAATCAAAACTGTTACACCTCTAAAGGGTAATGGCCAAGGGTTACGCCAGTATTCATACCCGGCTTCATGGCAGACGTTTCTAACGGCCGACCATTATATCGCCATAAGTGAGCTGCAGCCGTTAGAAGACCAGCTGCTATAAAAGTCAACATATTTCTCCCTTTCAAGGAATAGATCCTAAGCTAAGTACCTCTAAGCCATTCTTAGTGCTTTAAACTTTTTCTCCCTAATTCCGTTTCTGACTTAGGCATCGGAGGCCCTATGGCTCACACCACACCGGTGTGCCCTAAATTTTCTTTTTTATAGTCTCTTTCGTCCTCAGCTAAATAAATCTTTATTGTGGATATCCGTTGACCATTTTTCGGTATCAACAGTTGGCGTCGTCTGTGGGGACGAGAGTGTTCTACCTAAAAATCGGCTAAAAACCAACAATTTTCTTGCAAAAAATGTAGAATATTGAAAACTGCCACCACCACGGTGTCGATGACGAATCGGTCTTCGAGCACGCTCCGAGGCGGATTGCCTCCAAAGAACATGACGTTGTTCATGTCGAAAACCACCCAAATCCTGATAATGCGGTAGCTGGGCAAGAACTGGAGTGTGCATATCCAAAGTTCACTGCTTTGGAAAAACAAGTACAAGGGATGACAGAAAGTTTGAGTCGCCTGGTGGAGTTACTCCGGCAACCACCTCTAGCTCAGACAGTTGATGCTGGGAACCAACAAGCGCTACAGGAGGCGGTGCAGCGATAGCATAGCCTATCAAGAAAAAGGCTGTGGCGGAAAAAATAGCTCTGTTGGTCTAGGACCCTGCCAAAGGAAAAGCCTCAGCCACGGAGGTGCCGAAAAATGTGCATTCCCGGCACCAAAGACCAGTCGAACGACTTTGACTAGGCCGTAATGACCGGAGGAAGGAGTATTTGGTATACCAAAGGATTGGATCAAAAGCGGCGGAGTCCTCTTGGACGCAATCAGTCTGGAGTAGCCATCCAAAGAGTACCACCCGAGGGTCATCCACCCTGCATCCCCCAAAAATTCCAAGTGCCCATACGCCGAGACTCAACCTTGGCTTGCCTAACTTCGTCTCCTCCAAGACAAGTTGGAGAGCATGAAGAAGGCACAAGACCAAGACGGACTGGACCTGGACAGCCCGGTCGAGCAGGTCGATCCACCTTCACTGATGAGATCATGGAAGAGTCCTCCCATCTAATATCAAACTCCCTGCAATCATGGAGTACGACAGATCTACGGATCCTGTCGAGCACCTGGACTCCTACTGGGCATGGATGGAGCTACATGGGGTCCGGGACACGATCAAATGCCGAGCACTCTCATTCACGCTCGCGGGACCTGCTCGAAGATGGTTCAGGCAGCTAAAGCGTAAGTTCATTGCCTCTTTTAGAGAGTTGGTCAGGGCATTCGTGATCCAATTCCTAGGTGGGGGAGATCAGAAGAAACCGGTCACACATTTTCTGACCGTGAGGCAAAGAAGTCAGGACGTCCTTCGGGAGTACATTTCCCGCTTCAACAGCGAGGCTCTGGACATTGAAACGTATTCTGACATCACGACTCTCGCAGCAGTCGTTGTTGGACTCAGAGACAAAAAATTTCTGTGGTCGCTAGGGAAAAAGGCGTGGCTCACTTATGCCGAGTTGCTCACCAGGACTCAAAAGTACATGAGTGCTGGGGAGCTGGTCAGCTCTAGAGGACGTCTGACAGTCGTCGTGAGGCTGATCACAAGGAATCGCGAAAGCAAACGGCGGAAGAGCTCCCAGTGAAAAAAGAAAAGGTCGAACGGCGAGGGGTACCCCCTAGTAAGTTCGAGAGATACACTTGCACGACCATTCCCCGTAGATCACATATTGATGGAAATTCAAGATAAAGAGGAGCTGAAGTGGCCTAGCCGGATTAAGGCAGGGTCCAATAAAAGGAATAGAGGCAAATACTGCCTATTCCACTTGGACCATGGCCACGCTACCTCGAACTGCTACGACTTGAAGGAGTCCATAGAGTCCCTCATCCGAAGAGGACGATTGGACAAGTATGTGGGAGAAGGTGAAAAAGTATCTGAGTCCCCTTGCAAGAAAATGGGACGTGGAAAGTCACCACTGCCGCTGGAAATCAGAACCATCATCGGAGGACCGGCTGGGGGTTTGTCCAACCGAAGTCAGAAGGACAAGGTGAGGCATGCCAGAGGCACCCTAAGAGGCAAACAAGTGCGTATAATGGAAGCAGTGGACGAGCAACTGGGCTTCACTGCTGTTGAGGCTGTAGCATTGCACCAGTCGCACAACGACGCCTCAATAGTGTCCCTGACCATATCCAACATCCGCGTCAGAAGGATCCTCATCGACGGAGGCAGTTCGGCAGATGTGTTGTCACTAAAGGCTCAAGCCGAATTCGACGCCCATAGTCGAATTTGGGGGGAGCACTCTGATTCTTGAGTGATCAGTCAAACTCCCAGTAACTTTTGGCGAACGGGATAACATAAACCTGTACTTTGTCAGTTTCTTGGTGGTAAAGTTCCCTACTCCCATGGGGGTGGGGCAAGTCAGAGGAAAATAGCTATCCTCGAGGGAATGATACCACACAGCCCTACAGAGCGTGGTAAAAGGTCCCTGAAGTAAAAGGCTGTGAAAAGAGGATTGATTCCAGGTGAGGCTGTCTAAGGAACAACACCTGTGGGGGTACAAGTCAAGCAAGTACTCTTGTACCAAAGCGCCAAGGCTGATGACTTGGCAAAGTCAAAGACTTCCTACGAGACTGAGGAGGCCAGGACCGTGCTGGTAGAGATACTAGACAAGTCTAGCATCCCCGCCAAACCCCTGTACGATGTAAGTCAGGCAAGGCTACTTTTGGCCGACCATGGCCGAAGACTTAAGAAGTATACTCGGGCACGCGAAAAGTGCCAGAGGTTCGCTGCCATAGAGGCAGCCTCTCAAGGTCCTAACTAGCAAGTGACTACACTACATTTAGGATGTCAACGGGCGAAACCTTCTACTCACTAGCTTTTAAGGTGGAAGCAGTAATTCCAGTCCAGATAAGACTTTCATTCCTACGCGTAGAGTCTTTTAACCCAACTCAAAATGACTAGTAGCGGCAGATGAGTCGAGATCTCCTAGAAGAGAAAAGGGGTGCAACCCGCATAAGGGTAGCACCGTACAAAGGCCACATGGCCAAGTACTACAACTTTTGAGCCAAGGCAAACCGGTTCCAAGTTGGTGAATTAATGCCGAGGAGGGTGACGCCAGACGCCAAAGATCTCAACAGTGAAGTCTTGGTGCAAATTTGGGAAGGACCATACCTGGTCGCTAAAGTGGCACACTCAGGCACCTACTACCTCAAGGACATGGACTGGAATAAGATCCTCCATCCTTGGAGTTCAGAACACTTGAAAAAGTACGTTCAATAGAATGTAAATCAAGTTGTTAATGAATAAAGTGTTACTTTCTCCTTCTTTCAAAAAGCTATCTTAATTTAAGTATATTGATTTTTTTTTCATTAACTTAAATTAGGGGTATGCAAGATAGACAAGTAGAGGAAAAAATCAAAAGTTCCTGGGTTTTAACCTAGAAGAAGTAAAAAGACTGCAAAGTAAAATGCTTCAAGTGAAAAGGAAAGCAACGAAAATGTCATCAAGGCCCCCAAAGTTGCGCCTTCAAATTCTGGATTTGAAGGCTGGCAAGGAAAGGTCGCTGACTTTTTCGTAGCGCTGGAACAAAGAGACCGAAGAAAGGGAAAGAGGTTGTCATAGTAACTCCCTCTAGATTTCGGTCCAGTACCCAGCCAATGGCAGCCTCACCAGTGTTGTTCTTCGAAATCACAAAAGCAGGAGAGCCCTTCACAGGGTTAGCCAAGTAAGAGACGTTATTCAGCTTCCCTTCAGCAGAAGCCAATATTTGGCGAAGGTGAGTAATGGTAGACATGTCCTTTTGGCATGTACATACAGCAAGACTTTGAACCGCTTCGGCGTAAGTCTGAAAGTCAACGAAGGCAGCTTCGACAATTCGCTGAACTTCTCGAGCTTGTGCCAGCTCCCACATAAGCTTCATAGAGCTAGTGGACAAAAAAGAGCGGAGGTGACGCGAGTTCTCAGAAAGGCGACGAGAAGCCGAGGCAAAATGCATGAAGGCCTGTAAATACAAAAATAACAAGTTAGCCTAGATACTTAGATAAATGTGTGGCTATGAAGAAGAGAAGTACATCAAAAAGCAACAAGGTCATCCAGTGCTACACTTGCTAGAACTCGGCCTACTAAGTCCGGCTTGAGCACATTCGGTTCAAGCTGGAAGAGCCTGACCCAGGATGTCATTCTCAGACCCACTTTTGGTGAGGCGAAAGTCACGAGCAACCTGCACTAGATCATCAAGAAGTTCAAACTCAAAGGCTGGCCAAGAAATGGTAGTGACCTCTGCTGCTATGGTGGCACAAAAGAACCTGGAGAGAGACAAAGGGGGTATCATGGGTAACCCGTCCTTTCATTCGGTCTAGCGCCAAATCGGTAGTAGTCCTGCCGAATTTGTTCTCCAAGGTTACAAAGGCACGAGAGCCTTTCAACTCAATTGACTAAGTGCGGGCATCTACAGCTTCACTTTAGCAAAAGTCAAACTCTTGACAAAGCCGAGCGAGGGTAGATGAGTCGTGTTTGCTAGTTCAAGCGACAAGACTTTGGACCGCCTTACCGGAAGTCCAAAAGTCAGCCAAGGCGATCTCAGCAACACCTTGAGTTTCACGAGCTTGGGCTAAGTCCCATTTGAGTTGATCGATGCTAGACGACCAAGAGGATCGCGTAAGGCGCAAGTCCTATCGAAGGTACAAAGAAGTGGAAGCAAGGCGCATAAAAACTTTCCCTTCGAAAACTATCAGGAAGCAGGCAGTCCTCCGAAGTAAGGTCCACCATACCATTGGTGAGAGCCCTAAAAGCATAGGAAAGAGATCCTGACCATTAAAGAAGCATTCGAAGTCAGTATACTCTACAGGCTGTGGACTCGAAAGAACCCGATCCAAGTGTTGGGAGCTACTTGTGACTACCAAGGCCTTATGCCAAGTCCTCATGTGAAAAGAAGAGGCTAAGGTGATGTGACTTAGTCCCGTAGTCGGATGAAGGGTCCATAGCCAAATTAACGAGTAACCTATGAAATTTGACAACTGGGAAAAAAGGCAAGACTTTTTATAAAAGTGCCTAAGTAACCTAAAGGTTTAAAAAAGCGGTGAAGAACCCTTGCCAACCCCTGGGGGTCGACCATGCCTTTTCCGACCCCAAGCCTCTTAGGGGTCGGCCATGCCCTTACCAACCCCCGGGGGTCGGCAAAATAGAGGCCACAACCCCTGGGGGTCAGCCAAGTCCATTTCCAACCCCTCAAGGGTCGGCCTCGCCATCGCTGACCCCCGGGAGTCGGCCAAATGGAGGCCACAACCCACTAGGGGTCGTCCAAGTCCATTTTCGTCCCCTTCGGGGTCGGCTTCGCCATCAGTGACCCCCGGGGGTTGGCCAAATGGAGGCCACAACCCCCCAAGAGTCGGCCAAGTCCATTTCCGACCCCCCAGGGTCGGCTAAGCAAGTCTGACACTTCTAGGGGTCAGCCAAGGAAGGCCAGGACCCCCTCTAGGTCTACTGTTGCAGCCGATCTGCCAAGGAAGGCCAGGACCTCCTCGGGGTCGGCCCTTGCAGCCTCACCTTTCTCGGGTCCAGCAATGAGTAAGTCCATCCGAGTGGATGAGCCGTGGAGGTCAAGACTCTCCGAAGAGTCGAGCGAGTCCAAGTAACGTTTGGAGGTGTTACACCTCGTGGCGTCGCCTGTTACAACCAGTAGGTCGGCCCCATTGGGTCGACCATGGAGGTCAGGACTCTCCAAAGAGTCGACCGAGTCCAAAATCAAAACTGTTACACCTCTAAAAGGTAACAGCCAGGAGTTATGCTGGTATTCATACCCGACTTATTGGCAGACGTTTCTAATGGCCGACCATTATATCTCCATTAATGAGCTGCAGCGGTTACAAGACCGGTTGCTATAAAAGTCAAGTTATTTCTCCCTTTCAAGGGACGGATCCAAAGCTAAGTACTCTTAATCCATTCTTAGTGCTTTAAACTATTTCTCCCTAATTCCGTTTTTGACTTAGGCATCAGAGGCCCTGTGGCTCACACCACACCGGTGTGCCATAAATTTCTTTTTTGCAGGCCCTTTCGTCCTCAGCTAAATAAATCTTTACTGTGGATATCCGTTGACCATTTTTCGGCATCAACAGTAAACATTCATTTTCCAATTCCTCCCAAATTGTTAATCTCTTTCAAAAATATGAGAAGACAACGACTCCAATGGCAGCTTTTAGGTATCCATGTGGCACAAAAATGACGGTTGTCGCTAAATTTTGAGGTGCAGGAGCTGGTGTTTCCTCTTTTGTGACTGGGGCAGATGTCATAGAGAGGATTTAGGCTAGGTAGTCTATCGGTATCGGCCTGGAGGAGGATTTGAAGGCCAGGGCAGCAGGATCCTTCTAGCATTCTTGTGGTGCGTTCGTTTGATAAGAAAGACAAACGTTCTGCCATGTTGAGGTTCAGGCTGGATTAGTGCACCGTCGGGGTTGATGCGCCGCGTGTACTCAAGACAAGCCCGAGTAATTCATAACCACAACCTATAGAGCAACAAATATTATACTGCTGCCATTTCTGAGGGTCACACACTATAAAGCTAATACTTATTGAAAAATAGAGACAACTACTGGAAATTTAAAAACTCTGGTATCATCTTTCTGCTTTGAGATGCTATTGAATATGGTGCTGACGCGGTGTTACCAGATTTTTTTTTGATATTATGAGATTTAAAATCTAATCGTTATAATTTTAAACATAAATTTAATATTTACAAAAACTAAAAAACAATCAATTTTCTATTCATGAGTTGTTTATGCCGAAAAATGGTCAATAGATATCCACAGTGAATTTGTTTAAACTCAGGACGAAAGGGCGTGCAAAAAAAGCAAATTTAGGACACACTGGTGTGTGTGAGCCATAAGGCCTCCTATGCATAAGTCAGAAACAGAATTAGGGAGAATAGTTTAAAGCACTAAGAATAGCTTAAGGGTACTTAGCTTAGGATCCGTCCCTAGAAAGGAGAAATGACTTGACTTTTATAGCAGTCATTTTCATAATCGGTGCAGCTAACTTATGGCAATATAATGGTCGACCGTTAGAAACGTCCACCATTAAGCCGGGTATGAATATCGGCGTAACTTCTAGTCGTTACCCTTTGGAGGTGTAACGGTCTTGATTCTGGACTCGGTCGACTCTTCGGAGAGTCCTGACCTCCACGGTCAACCGAATGAGGCCAAACTACGCGTTGTAACAGGCGACGCCACGGGGTGCAGCGCCTCCAAATGCTACTTGGACTTGGTCGACTCTTCGAAGAGTTCTGACTTCCACGACCCATCCACTCGGATGGACCTACTCGTTGTAACGGGCTTCGCCACTGGGTGCAGCGCCTCCAAACATTAGTTGGACTCGATCGACTCTTCGGAAAGTCTTGACCTTCATGGCCCATCCACTCGAATGAACCGGGGGGGGTCCTGACCTTCCTTGGCCGACCCCTAGAGGTGTCGGACTTGCTTAGCTGATCCTGTGCGGTCGAAAAATGGGCTTGGCCAATCCTGGCGGGTCGAAAATGGGCTTGGCCGACCCCCCGGGGTTAGTGGCCTCTATTTGGTCGACCCTCGGGGGTTCGACTATGGCAAGGCTGACTCTCAAGGGGTCGAAAATGGACTTGGGCGACCCCCGAGGGGTCAGCGATGGCGAGGTCGATCCCCGAGGGGCCGGAAATGACGAGGCCGACCCTCGTGGGGCAGGAAATGACAAGGTCGACCACCAAGGGGCGGTAAATGGAGAGGTCGACCCCTGGAAATGGCGTGGATGACCCCCGAGTGGTCGGTAAGGGTGTTGGCCGACTTTTGGGGGGTCGGAAAAGGCTTGGTCGGCCCCTGGGGGGTCGGTAAAGGCGTGGCTGACCCCCGGGGGTCGGCAAGGCTGTTGGCCGACCCCTAGGGGGTCGAAAAAGGCATGGCCGACCCCCGGGGGATAGGCAAGCGTGTTAGCCGACCCCCGGTGGCTAAGTAAGGGCGTGGCCTACCCTCGGGGGGTCGGCAATGGGCTTGGCCGACCCCATAGGGGTCGAGGCCTCCATTTGAGCGACCGTTAGGGGTTGGCATTGGCTTATTTGTCCTTCGTGCGGGTCCTAATCACTTTTGAGTCTTTTGGGATATTTTTAGCTTATAACATTACCCCTAGTCTTCATTTTCAAGCTTGCTGGATTATGAAGAGTAGTTTAGGTTCTTGCCTCATTTTCGAAGTTTTTAGACTACTTGGGCACTTTTTATAAAATTCTCGCCCGCCCAATCGCTTGTTGAAAGTAGTAGGTTACTTAGGCACTTTTACAAAAGTCTTGCTTTTTTCACCGTTTTTTGAAACTTTTAGGCTAATTGGCACTTTTTACAAAAGTCTCGCTTGTTTCACCGCTTTTTTAAACTTTTAGGCTACTTAGGCACTTTTTGTAAAAGTCTCGCCTGTTTCACCGCTTTTTGAAACTTTTAGGCTACTTAGGAACTTTTTATAAAATTCTCGCATGTTTAGCCGTTCGTCGAATTTTGTAGGGTACTTTAGGCTCTCTTTGCTAGAAACTTGCCTTTTTCCTAAATTCGCTATTTGCAGGTTACTCGTTACTTTGGCTGTCATGGACCCTTCATCTGATTATAAGACTGAGTCCCACCACCTTAGCCTCCCTTTTTCAAAAGAGGACTTGGCATAAGGCCTTGGTAGTCGTAGGCGGCTTCCAACACTTAGACCGTGTACTTTGGAATCCATAGCCTGCAGAATATACTAACTTCAAACGCTCCTTTAGTGGTCGGGACCTCCTTCCCTTGTTGCTTTTAGGACTCCCACCAGTGGTATGGTGGATTTTACTTCGCAGGACTGCCCACTTCCTTGTAGTTTTTAGAGGGCAGATCTTTATGCACCTTGCTTCAACTTCTTGATACCTTGGAGAGGACTTGCGCCTTACACGCTTCTCTTGGTCGTCTAGCATCGATCAACTCAAATGGGACTTAGCCTAAGCTCGTGAGACTCAGGGTGTTACTGAAGTCGCCTTGGGTGACTTTCGAACTTCTGCTAAGGCGGTCCAAAGTCTTGTCGCTTGAACTTACAAGGATGACTCTTCTATCCTCGCTCAGCTGTGTCGGAGTTTGACTTCTGCTAAAGTGAAGCTGTAGGATGCCTTGTACTTAGTCAATTTAGTTTAAAGGCTCTTCTGCCCTTGTAACTTTGGAGAACAAATTTGGCGCGGCTACTACCAGTTGGGCGCTAGACCGAATTAAAGGACGGGTTACCCATGGTACCCTTTTTCTCTCTCCAAGTCTTTTTCCGCCACCACAGCAACAGAGGTCATTGACCGTTCTTTGCCGGCCTTCGAGTCTGGACTTCCTGGTGATCTAGTGTAGGTTGCTCATGACTTTCGCCTCTCCCAAGTGCGTCTGAAAATGACCTCCTGGGTCAGGCTCTTCTAGCTAGGAACGAATCTGTCTTAGCCGAACTTAGTAGGCTTAGTTCCTACAAGTCCAGCACTGGATGACCTTGTTGTTTTTTGATGCACTTCTCTTTGTTATAGCCACACATTTATCTAAGTATGTAGACTAACTTGTTACCTTTGTATTTGCAGGCATTCATGCATTTCGCCTCGGCTTCCCTTCACCTTTCTGAGGATTTGCGTCACCCTCGCTCTTCTTTGTCCACTAGCTCTGAGAAGCTTAAGTGGGAGATGGCACATGCTCGGGAAGTTCAGCGAATTCCCGAAGCTGCCATAGTCGACTTTCAGACTTCCGCCGAAGTAGTCCAAAGATGTCTGTACATTCCAAAAGGACATGTCTACTATTGCTCGCCTTCGCCAAATGTTGGCTTCTGCTGAAGGATAGCTGAAGAATGCCTCTCACTTGGCTAAACTCATGAAGAACTCTTCCGCCTTAGTAATTTTGGAGAACAACGCATGTGAGGCTGCCATCGGTTGGGCACTGGACCGAATTCAGAAGGGAGTTAGCTATGGCTACCTCGCTCCCTTTTTTTGATCCCTTCGTTCCAGCACTGCGGAAAAAGTCACCGACCTTTCCTTGCCAGCCTTCAAATCCAGAATTTCAAGTGATCCAGCCCAAGACGTTTGCCACGACTTTTGCCACTTCCAAGGCATGCATGAAAGGAGTACGACCCTTCCAGCTTGGACAGTTTCTGCCCAAGCCGAACTCAACCGACCAACTTCTAGTTGGCGCAGCTCTAGGGGGGCCTTGATGATTTTTTCGTTGCTATCCTTTTCACTTGAAGCATTTTACTTTGCAGCCTTTAATTCTTTTTCTAGGTTGTAACCCAAGAGTTTTTTGACTTTGAATGAATTACAATCTTTTTTCCTCTACTTCTTTATGTTGCATACCTCTAATTTAAGTTTATGAAAAAAATCAATATACTTAAATTAAGATAGCTTTTTGAAAGAAGGAGAAAGTAACACTTTATTCATTAACAACTTGTTTTACATTTTATTGAACATACTTTTTCAAGTGTTCTGCACTCCAAGGATGGAGGATCTTATTCCACTCCATGTCCTTGAGGTAGTAGGTGTATGGGTGTGCCACTTTGGCGACCCGGTATGGTCCTTCCCAAATTGGCACCAAGACTTCACTCTTGAGATCTTTAGCGTATGGCATCACCCTTCTCAGCACTAATTCGCCAACTTGGAAGCGGTTTGCCTTGGCTTGAGAGTTGTAGTACTTGGCCATGCAGCCTTTGTACCGTGCTATCCTTATGCAGGTTGCATCCCTTTTCTCTTCTAGGAGATCTAGACTCATCTGGCGCTACTGGTTCTTTTGAGTTGGGTCAAAAGACTCTACGTGCAGGGATGAAAGTCCTATCTCGACCAGAATTACTGCTTTTGCCCCAAAGGCTAGAGAAAATGAGGTTTCTCCTGTTGACGTCTTAAGTGTAGTGCGGTATGTCCACAACACTTGCTAGTTAGGACCTCGGGAGGCTTCTTCTGGATGGCAGCGAACCTCTGGCACTTGTCGCGTGCCCGAGTATACTTCTTGGAATCTTCGGCCATGGTCGGCCAAAAGTAGCCTTGCCTAACTAACTTCGTACAGCGACTTAGGCGAGGATGCTAGACTTGTCTAGTATCTCTACCAGCACGGTCCTGCCTACCTTGGTTTCGTAGGTGACTTTTGATTCTACCAAAGCATCGGCCTTGGCCCTTTGGGATCTGGTACTTGCTAATTTTGTGCACCAGCTTGGTGGGGGATGCTAGACTTGTCTAGAATCTTCACCAGCACGGTCTTGTCTGCCTTGGTTTTGTAGGCGGCCTTTGACTTTGCCAAAGCATCGGCCTTGGCCCTTGGAGACCTGGGTACTTGCTTCACTAGTACCTCCACAGGTGTTGTTCCTTGGATAACCTTACTTGGAACTGGTCCTCTTTCAAAAGTCATTTACCATGCTCCATAGGGCTGTGTGGTTGCATTCCCTCAAGGACAGCTGCTCTCCATGGACTTGCCCCACCCCCATAGGAGTAGGGAACTTTAACACCTGGTGGTAAGTTGGCGCGATCGCCCTTAGCCCGTGGATTGTGGGTCTTCCCAGTATTGCGTTGTAGGCGCAATTGTCGTTCACCAGCAGGAAGTTGACGAAGTGTAGGACTATACTGTCTCCTTCGCAAAAAGTTACCGGGCGTTTGACTGATCCCTCTGAAATTAGAGTGCTCCCACCAAATCCGACTAGAGTCTTTCCCTTCCCAGCTTCATGGAGTCGTAAGTCTTTATTGACAGCACATTCGCCGAACTGCCTCCGTCGATAAAGATCCTTCTGACGCAAATGTTGGATATGGTCAGGGACACCACTATAGCGTCGTTGTGCACCTGGTGCAGTGTTGCTGCCTCAGCAACGGTGAAGCCCAGTTTCTCGTCCACTATTTCCATTATACGCACTTCTTCGCCCCTTAGATTGTCTCTGGCCTGCCTCACTTTGTCCTTCCTACTTCGGTTTGACCCTCCGTCATCCGGCCTTAAGACGATGGTTCTGATCTCCAATGGCGATGGTGACATTTCGCTCTCTAGAAGGGAGCGTCTTCCTTCTGTGCCTCCTCGGGAGTTTACCAGCTCCCTTGCACTCATGTACTTTTGTGCCCTTGTTAGCAGCTCAGCATAGGTAAGTGAAGCCTTTTTCCCCAGCGACCACAAGAATATTTCATCCCTGAGTCCGGCAACGACTGCTGCGAGAGCCGTGCTGTCGGAATACCCTTCAACATCTAATGTCGCTGTTGAAACGGGCAATGTACTCACGATGGGTCTATTGGCTTCTTTGCCTTACGGTTAGTAAATGTGTGATCAATTTTTTCTGATCTCGCCCTCCCAATAATTAGGCGACGAATGCCCTAGCCAGCTTTCTAAAAGAGGCAATGAACTTACGCTTTAGGTGCCTGAACCATCTTCGGCTGGTCCCGCGAGCGTGAATGAGAATGCTCAGCACTTGATCACGTCCCAGACTCCATGTAGCTCTATCCATGCTCAGTAGAAATCTAGGTGCTCGATAGGATCCGTAGATGCGTCGTACTTCTTGATTGCAGGGAGTTTAAATTTAGATGAGACAGACTCTTCCATGATTTCGTAAGTGAAGGGGGGGTCAACTTGGTCGACCAGGCTATCCAGGTCTAGTCCGTCTTGGTCATTTGCCTTCTTCATGCTCCCCAACTGATCTTGGAGGAGACGAAGTTGGGCCAGCCAAGGTTGTACCTCGGCTCCGTCACACCCTGCCTCTTTTTGGCGTTGGTTGATCACATCCTTGAGATCCATTCCCAAGTCTGATCCCACCGTAAGGGAACTTAGCATTTTCAAGGGATGTGAGGTGGATGACCCTCATGTGGTACTTCTTGGCTGGCTACTCCAGACTGACTATGTCCGAGAAGACTCCGCCTTTTTTGATCGAATCCTCTAGTGGACCGAATACTCCTACCTCCGGTCATTACGGCCTACTCGAAGTCATTCGACTGGTCTTTGGTGCCGGCACTGCACCTTTTTCGGTGACTTTTTCTGCGCCTCCGTGGCTGGGGCTTTCCCTTTGGCAGGGTCCCGGACCAACGGAGCTATTTTTTCTGTCACAACCTTTTTCTTGGCAGGCTATCGCTGCCCCGCCTCCTGCAGTGCTTGTTGGTTCCCAGCATCACCTGTTTGAACTAGAGGTGGTTGACGGAGAAACTACACCAGGCGACTTAAATTCTACGCCATTCCTTGCACTCATTCCTCCAAAGTAGTGAACTTTGGTTCTGCACGCTCCGGTTCTTGCCCTGCTACCACACCCTCAGGATCCAGGTGGTTTTCGACATGAACAATGTCATGTCCTCTAGAGGCAATTCTTCTCGAAGCATGCTCGACGTCCGATTTGTGATCGACCCCGTGGTGGATGCCGTTTTCAACATTCGACATTTTTCGCAAGAAAATGGTTTGAATATTAGCGTTTTTAGGTAGAACACTCTCGTCCCCACAGACGGCGCCAACTGTTGATTCCTAAAAAAGATTAACGGATATCCACGGTGAATTTGTTTAAATTGAGGACGAAACGGCAGGCAAAAAAAGCAAATTTAGGACACACCGCTGTGGTGTGAGCCACAGGGCCTCCGATGCCTAAGTCATAAACAGAATTAGGGAGACTATTTTAAAGCACTAAGAATGGCTTAAGGGTACTTAGCTTAGGATCAGTCCTTGGAAGGGAGAAATGACTTGACTTTTATAGCACTCGATTTCATAACCTGGCGATATAATGGTCGGCCCTTAGAAACGTCCGCCATTAAGCTGGGTAAGAATACCGGCGTAACTCCTGGTCGTTAACCTTTGAAGGTGTAAAGGTCTTGATTCTGGACTCGGTCGACTCTTCGGAGAGTCCTGACCTCCACGACCCATCCACTCGGATGGACCTACTCGATATAACAGGCGACGCCACGGGGTGCAGCGCCTCCAAACGTTACTTGGACTCGGTCGACTTTTCGGAGAGTCCTGACCTCCACCGCCCATCCACTCGAATGGACCTACTCGTTACCGGACCCGAGAAGGGTGAGGCTGCAAGGGCCGACCCCGGGGGGGGGGGGTCCTGGCCTTCCTTGACCGACCCCTAAAGGTGTCGGACTTGCTTGGCCGACCCCAGGGGGTCGGAAATGGGCTTGGCCGACCCGAGGGGTTGGCCATGGCTTATTTGTCTTTCGTGCGGATCCCAATCTCTTCCGAGTCTTTCTGGATATTTTTAGCTTATAACATGCGTAACTAATATCTAACAAAAACAAAATTTACATATAATAATTGTTGATTAGTACTTAATATTCCAATAATTATGAAATTTTTTTATTTTATAAGAGTATAAACCTAAGTTGTAATTAGTTTTTAAAATTATAAAAATTAAAGCAATTTTTTAAAAAAATATAAAAAGAACTAAATTTATAATTTAATTTATTTTCGTTAAATATAATATTTTTTTATTGTTCATTTTGATACATTAATATATCGTTTTTTTTATACAATATATATTTTTTGTTCATGGGCTAATACATAACTTATTGTTTATAGCTTTTTCTTGGTAAATTTAAATAGGATATTCGTTCTTGATAACAACTTTTGTGGCAATTTTTAATATATTGTTTTAGGTTTTTTTAAAAAAAATCTTCATTCTACTCACCTTTTCTTCAATCACGCAACTTTTTCCCACCTTTCTTGTTCACGAACAAAATCATGTTGGAACAAGTGTTTTAGGTTTGAATGGTTCTCTTCAATTCAAATTCATCCCTTGAAGCTTTAATCCTCCTCTTCTTTTCTTTTTTTTTGCGCTTTCTCTTATTTAGTTGCTGTAAAGAGATCCGACAACGACGTAGAAGCAAATCACCATTTTTTCTGACACATAAACTTTTGAAACTTTTTTTGAAGGAGAATAGGCCTATACTCTCGAAGAATGAGAGATATAACCAAATTTCTTCAATCTTTTTAGGTGATCAGATACACGAAGTTAGATATTTTAGTTCGCTAATTAGAGATAAAATGTGTGCTCATAGAGAGGAGACGTTTCCAAAGAGGTAAGGCACTCATCGCTTTTTTCCAATGGCATCGCTTTGCTCCAAACACAGCTTGAGTGCATGGTGAGTTACTGATGATGTTTTAATCATTTGGGAGTGCAAGGTGAGTTATTTGCGGTGGTTCACTTCTTTAAGAGTGCAAGATGAGTTTTTAGAGATGTTTCACTCATTTCAGAGTATAAGATGAGTTGCTAGCAGTGTTTCACTTTTTTCAAAGTGCATGATGAGTTGTTAGAGGTGTTTCACTCATTTTAGAGTATAAGGTGAGTTGCTAGCAGTGCTTCACTCATTTGTTTGATCTATACAGTGGTGTTATTGTGTATTTCTCTGTTATAGCTTAAACAATCGCGTCGTCTACAAGCCTTATATTTCTCATTGATAGTTGGAAGAATGAAAAGTCAAGCTTTATTTATGAAGGTTGGGTTGGTTGTAGGATGACAATGAGGTTCCATTGTGCGACTTGTATGATGACCTATGTGGGATTGACGGTTCAAGTAGTTAAAAGATGTGTTCAAACATATAGTTAAGAGTGAGTAACTCTTGGTATACATGTTTTGGTAATCATGAATGCAGAATGATAATAAGGATCGAGAGAGTGATCAAGTGTTAATGATGTTATTGTGGTTTGTTCTAGGTGGTAAAGGTGGAATTCCCAGTAGGTGGTGGTTAGCGAAATAACCTCTCACCAATGTGGTTTAAGACATTACTCTAGTCGAAAGTTTATATGCTACCTAGCTTCCATTTGGTGCACGAGCAATGTACTTTGGAGTTGTATGTGCATATGTGTTCCACGCTCAAATTAAAGAGGTAGTGAGTAAGAGTTGCACTCTTGAGTAGAAGACGTGACATGCATGTCAAATAGGGTTGTGCGTGGTAAGTGGTTGAAAGCCATGTGATCTCGAGTACCATGGACATGGTCATTTCATATTTAAAAGTTATTAATCTGACATTATAGCTTCCGTTGATGAAGGGTAGTTTATCACATAAAAGTTGCTTACTTTATAAGTATATACTTACTTTTGCTATGATATTAACTCGATCTAAACAAGTTTCTTTGGGTAGAAGTTACACGATTTGGTTGTGATTGATGGATTATGCGAGGTTATAGTTGAACTAGAGACTCAAATATAAATTTCAAGTCGTTATCTTTTTGTATTTGTTTATAGTTTGCTAACTCGAAGTTGTCAGGTGTTACAATTTATGTTTCGAAAGTTTGATTTGACAAATGGTTAACTCAATTATAATTGTTGTTGTAAATTTTAAATTCTCACCTAATTATTGTTCTAATTTATATTTTAAAAAAAACAAGATTTCATATTCTTAATATATTAAGTGAATTTTATATCGTCTAGAAATAGAGCATTTCAAGGTTAGGAAAACAAAAAATCTAAAACTAATGCATTTGAAATAGAGAAATTCATTAACATTCCAAAATATTTTATAAAGACAATATATAGAATAAAGAATCAGATTATCAATACACAAACTTCTTTTTATTGATCCAATATTCAGCACAATCTACGTTTTTCTTATAGAATCGGAGCACAGTGTAGTGATATATGTTTTACCAAACGGGACCAACACATGATATACTCAAATAAATAAATAAATAAACACACATCATAAAGTACTAATAAATGCAGGAAAAAGTGACCTTCATTTATTAGGAAAAAAAACACGGAATCATTATATAAGGAAAGAATGGCCTTCATTTATAAAAACACCCAATCATTATGATTCCCACATTCAACATCAACTTTTCTATTTTTTTTTATTACATTAAAAAGTCAATTTTAAAATTCAAATTCTTGAAACTAAAGCATCTTGTATTATAATGAGTACACGATATACTTTCATATATTATAGGCATGGTCTTACAGCCTCGTTGCACCTTTAAGACATCTAAAAGAGTAGGAAAAGAGAAAAGTTGTAACTTCTCAGGTTATGCCAACACTTATTTCGGATTTAATGGTTGACAATACAATTGTGATATAACGGTTACAACTCCGACTATTATAAAAGAGTCAAAAGTTCACCATTTCAGTCCAAGTCGAACTAGCTAAATAAGTCGAACTAAACTATTTCTATGTAAGCTATTTCTCACTGAATTAAGCTATTGAGCTCTCTAAAAATTCTTCAAATACACTGCTCGCTTAAGCATCAAAGACTCTATAGCTCACACCACATCTATGAGCTTACCTTTTATCGTTTTGCAGGCATCTCGTACTGTAATACAAATCATTGTCCTTAATCTCGAAGGACCATTTTTCGACATCAACCAATTTTATCCAATCATAAAAACTAATTCTAAAATTTAAAACGAAATAAAATCAATTTATATCTAATTCTAATTATCTTTTGAAATCATGAAACCAAGTTTGTAATTTCATAAAGAAAATTGCAATGTAGTTTATAAAAGAAAGTAATATTTGTCAACAAAAACAGAATTATCTGATAAAACTTATTAGGCTACATGCCACAAATTACAAGTGAATCCGAAGAGATGTAATAAAAAAAACAAAATTATAATATCATAAATGGCTCGTAGTCACATACCACAAACTAGACATATCAAACAAAAGAAACAACAAAGTACTGCCAACGAATTTCCCTTGCACAAATAAACATAAACCGTAAACATTCATTTTCCAATATTTGATACTAAATTATGAGTCTCTTTCAGAAACTGAAGAAGACAACAACTCCAATGGAGGCTATTAGGTATCCAAGAGGCACCAAAACGCCGGTTGCCGCCGAATTTCGAGGTGCCGAAGCCGGTGTCTGCTCATTTATGACTGGCGCAGACGCCGCAGAGGATTTGGGCGAGGCGAGGGGAGTAAGGGCTGAAAAAAAAAGATAGAAGCTTAGAAATACCTCACAAGCATTGTAAAAAAACAACCAATGGGAGTTGGAAAGAGAAGAAATGATACCCGGAGAGGCCGCAGGAGAAATGGACACTACAGAGGAAAAGAAAAGAGATAATGAGTTAGGGGTTTGAGAAGCGAAAATGATTTTGTATAATTAGGATTTTTTTGACTTACATTTACAGTTGGCAGCAGCAGGAGCGGAGACCTTGCAGGCGGCGGGGAGAGAGAGAGCCTTGGTGACATTAAGGATGACGCCTAATTGAGCGCTGTTCTTGAATGCCTGGCAGAGGCAGTCGGCGTCAGCCTTGAGAACTGTTTTAAGGCCGGTGCAGCAGGATCCTTCCGGCTTGCTCGTGGTGCTGTCGTTGGATACGAAGGACAGACAATCCGCCATGTTCAGGATCAGGCTCGAGCAATCCATTGCAGGGGCTAATGCGTCGTCGTGTGCTGCGGACACGCCTGAGTAATTCATAGCCACGACTAACAGAACAACAAATATTATACCGCTACCCATTTCTGAGAGAGTCACACACCGTAAAACCAATACTTGTTGGAAAATGAAGACAACTACTGGAAAACTAAATACTAAACACAATCTACGTGTTTCTTTTTGAAAAGAAGCATAATCTAGTGATATATGTTTTACCAACGGGACCAACACATGATATTCTCAATTAAATAAATAAATAAACACAGATCACAAAGCACTAATTAATGCGAAGGAATAAATGACCTTCATTTATATAAAAAAAAAACACCTAATCATTATGATGCCCATATTCAACATCAACTTTTTTTTATTTTTTATTATTTTTATTACATTAAAAAGTCATTTTAAAAATTCAAATTCATGAAACTAAAGCATCTTCTATTATGATTAGTCCACGATATCATTTCATATATTATAGGCATGGTGACTATCTTTTCATATATTTTATTTAATTTTTATAATAGATAGGCATGGTGATTGTCATAATTGTTATTCGTTCAGCGCCTCCATTCTCTCCTTTATCTTCCCCCAAACTGGAAACAGCTTCTCATCATTAATGTATTAAAATTAGAACCAACCGGGGAGTTTGAACGTAAAAAGTTAATGTTTAACGAATATTTACTAGATTTGTTATGTGATTTTAAACAAAGTCATTCAAACTCACTTTTTATGAGGAGACTGAACAACTTCATTTGAAAGGTTGCTATATCAAACTTATCAACAGTCAAATTGAAATAACAATAAACGGTTTCTTATCCGTTTATTGCAAACAAGCTTTTTTTAAAACCACCTAAAGGTTCTACACTCCTATGACACTACCTATAGCTTGTATAAATAAGAACATATGTTCTTAAATAAATAGTGGAGTGCAATAACAATAGAAATACATATGTGTATGAAAAGAAAAGTAGAACTGAAATAAATAAAGTTATCTGGTGTTCACGTGGACGTAGGCTCGTTTTAGCCGAACCACATA
>JBBMEG010017236.1:0-24782 GCA_037832605.1 Cyclanthera cordifolia | reverse complement strand
ACTTCTCTCATAGTCAATTGGTTTTGAGATGGATACTCACACTATCTAGTTTCTAATAAATTCATATTTAGTTAAAATATTTAGTCAACTGGAATCTAAACAATCCTTCTTAATTTCATCTACATCTCACACTTCTAACACTTCAACCAATTCTGTTGGAGATACTTACCTTGTGACAAGTGTCCCACGAGGTTCTTTAGCACATTTAAAGATTGGGTGAGTTACTTCTCTCATAGTCAATTGGTTTTGAGATGGATACTCACACTATCTAGTTTCTAATAAATTCATATTTAGTTAAAAGATTTGATGCCTCATTTGAATCATTTTTCATAAGAATTTTGCTATTTTTCTTTAACACAGGACATTCATATTTTGTATGGCCTATTTTTCTAAAATACTTGCAAAAACACTTGATCTTGACTTTGGAATCATGATGTGTATTAGTAATAGTACCCTTTTGATGCCAAAAGAGCAGTAGCTCAACGGCATCAGCGAACGCTAAAGGACCATGAAAAAAAAAATAGTACCCTTTTGACTATTATTTTTCTTGAAATTCTTTGAGCCATAAGATTTATGTGTTTTATCTTTAAAATCTATTTTCATCAAATTTCTCTATGTCAAATCTTGCTGACATGAAATCTTCTACTTGTTTGTGTGAACAAATTGATTTTTTACACTCTAGATTTCACTTGATTGAATATGTGTGACAATCTTTATAACCCTTTCAATGGCTCTGATACCCCCTGCCGGTGTAGAGTGAAGCAACCAAACAAAAATAGAGAGTGAAACACAAAACAAAGAACCAATTGAAGAGAATATGAAGAAGACACATAAGATTAAAATTGTTTGCAAGAAATACTGGCATTCATTGTGCAATTAAAGATATCACTTTATTCATAATCTTGAAAAAGAGAGAAACTGGAAATTGTTAGATACAACCCCTCAACAAAGTTCCTATGCTATTTGTATTTAAAAGAGCTAAAACAGTTGTAACACTCTTAACAACTAACCAATCTTAGTTTAGTGAATGAGATGAGTTGGTGGCCATGCTCAAACTTCAATAATATGGTCAAAAATTCCAACAATATGCTTATTAAGTTTTGATAAGTGTCTTCAATTTGTGTCCGTGGTCGAGTTCAGTCTATAGACTTCAGTATGTGTCATTGATTGACATCTATCAATGTCACCAATTAATTTAAATTAGTATCACTGGTTGAATTCAATCAACATCATTGATTGTAGTTAGTAGAGATGTAAAGAGGACGGAAGGATGACTTTATCGTCTCCATTCCCACAACCTATTTAAATCTCCATCCCTGTGAAATTCACCATTACATTTTGTAGAGTACAGGGTGGGAATTCATTGCGGGGAATACATAGGGTTCGGGTTGCCGCGGGAAATTTTCTCCATTTAATTATTTTTCTTTTATTTTTCTTATTCTCAAATTTTGACAAACTTTCTCCATCTTAATTCAATTCAATTTTTTTTTTTCAATGTTAAGAAAAATGATTATTAGTTTCAATCAAATATTTAATTATGTAAGAAAAATATTCATCGAAATAAACATGTTCAGACCTTTGTGTATATAAACTCATTAATAAAAATAAAGATAATATAATATATAAATGGGACAAGGAATCGAGATGGAGAATAAATTCCCGTTTCCTATCCCCATTTAGCTAGCGGGAAATTTTTCATCTTCACTCACTCCCCCATTCCCCACCTAATCGGGATTCACCATCTCATTAGGGGTAGGTCAATACGAGGCCTCGGCCCCGTGGAGAAAATGGACATTTCTGGTAATCACTATCACTTTGCTTTTTGTAATTTTACCATAAGCCTTGATGTGAACCTCTTTTTTTTTTATTGTGTTATAGGATAAAATATCTCAGAACACCCGAAAAAAGGCTAAGACCCTCCACGAGGGTTGGCGAAGGGAGGCATTGACCCCTTAGGGGTCAGCCAAAGAAGGCCTTGACCTTAGAGGGTCGGCCAGAGAGGCCTTGACCCTTAGGGGTCGGCCGAACCCTTTGAGCCCACCCCCCCGGGGGTCGTTCAAACAAGGCATTGACCCTCAAATGATCGTCCAGAGAGGCCTTGACCCTCGAAGGTTGACCGAGGCCATTCCGGCCCCCCAAGGGTCGGCCAAGGAAGATTACGACCCCCCGGGAGTCGTCCAAAAGAGCATTGACCCCTCGGGGGTCGACCAAGCTCATTCCGACCCATTGGGGGTCGTTTAAAGGAGGTTGAGACCCCCAGGAGGGTCGGCCATGGCAGCCTTAAACCCTCTAAGGGTCGGCCAAGGCCAATAGGCCTTTCCGGGGCCGATCCGAGTAGATTTGATCCCCCCTAGGGTCGACCGTAGAGGTTAGGACTCTCTCCCAGGAATGGATCAAGTCCAAGTGATGACTGAATCTTCTGATAACGTCCAGGAGTTACGCCGAGAGGGCAAGGACCCCCCTTAAGGGGCGAGCCGTGAAGGTAAGGACCCGTAAGGGTCAACTGGGACCAAAGACGACCTTTGAGAAGATTGATCGAGTGAACCATCCCGAGTGGGTTGGTTGTGGAGGTTAAGATTCTTCTATTGATGTGTCGACCAAGTCCAAATAATTTATCTAGGACCATTTTGCCGTAAGGTAGCAGTGGCTGAAGGTTACAACGAGTAGGCTTAGATCCTCCGAGGATGGATCATGGAGGTTAATACTCCCTCCAAGGAGTCGAACGAGTCCAAAGTAGCGATTGGATCCATTGATAATAACCATGAGTTATGTAGTGAGAGCCAGGACTCCCCTTTAGGGGCGAGCCATGGAGGTGAGAACACGTAAGGGTTGACCGAGACCAAAGCCGACCTCCAACGAGATTGGTCAAGTAGGCTAATCCGAGTGGGTCAGCCGTGGAGGTTAGAACTCTCTTGTGGACGAGTCGACCAAGTCGAAGTAACACTTGGGGACGGTACACCTGTTGGGTGAAGCGTCCTAGGGTTACACCGAGAAGGGCACACTGCTAAGGGGTGGGCCGTGAGGTGGAGACCTACAAAGGTTGACCGAGTCCAAGTAACTTCCAAGTCAAGACCGTTACACCTCAAAGGTTAACGGTCAAGAGTTAAGCCGATATACACTTCCGACTTAATAACAGACGTTTCTAAGGCCAACCATTAACCCATGATTAAGTGAGCCTCAGCGGTTACAAAACCGGCTGCTATAAGAAGTTAGTTCTTCATTTCAAGCTAAGCTGAACTTAGTTGAACTATGCTGACAATCCCTGTAAGCTGTTCTAAGTCTCAAAGTACCCTAAACTACTCTCCTAAAGCTCTTACTGACTTAGACATTGGAGGCCATGTGGCTCACACCACACCGGTGTGCCTTAAATTTGTTCAAGACGACCTTTAAGAAGATTGATCGAGTGAACCATCCCGAGTGGGTTGGTTGTAGAGGTTAAGATTCTTCTATTGACGTGTCGACCAAGTCCAAGTAATTTCTCTAGGGCCATTGTGCCGTAAGGTAGTAGTGGCCGAAGGTTACAACGAGTAGGCTTAGATCCTCCGAGGATGGGTCGTGGAGGTTAAGACTCCCTCCAAGGAGTCGAACGAGTCCAAATTAACGACTGGATCCACTGATAATAACCATGAGTTATGTAGTGAGAGCCAGGACTCCCCTTTAGGGGCGAGCCGTGGAGGTGAGAACTCGTAAGGGTTGACCGAGACCAAAGCTGACCTCCAACGAGATTGGTCGAGTAGGCTAATCCGAGTGGGTCAGCCGTGGAGGTTAAGACTCTCTTGTGGACGAGCCGACCAAGTCGAAGTAACACTTTGGGAGGTACACCTGTTGGGTGAAGCGTCCTAGGGTTACACCGAGAAGGACACACCGCTAAGTGGTGGGCCGTGGAGGTGGAGACCTACAAAGGTTAACTGAGTCCAAGTAACTTCCAAGTCAAGACCGTTACACCTCAAAGGGTAATGGTCAAGAGTTAAGCCGATATACACTTCCGACTTAATGGCAGACGTTTCTAAAGCCGACCATTAACCCATGATTAAGTGAGCCTCAGCGGTTACAAATCCGGATGCTATAAGAAGTCAGTTCTCCATTTCAAGCTAAGCTGAACTAAGTTGAACTATGCTGACAATCCCTGTAAGCTGTTCTAAGTCTCAAAGTACCCTAAACTACTCTCCTAAAGCTCTTACTGACTTAGGCATTGGAGGCCATGTGGCTCACACCACAACGGTGTGCCTTAAATTTGTTCTTTTTGCAGGCTTCTCGTCCTCGATAATACAAATCGTATTGTTGATATCCGTTGACATTTTTTCGGCATTAACAGTTGGCGGCGTCTGTGGAGAGGAGAATGTGTTCTACCCAAAAAGCATAACCCTTACTATAAAGACCCGACCCAGACTAGGGTCACTCCTAGACTACTTGAACATGCATGATTTAAAATAACTCTTAAAGAATAGAAATCAGAGTAATAAATGCCTAAATTAATAATCAATAAAGATGATCCAAATCATGTAAAACGGGTACCCAATTGTTAAGAATTTAAGCAAGAAAAAACTATTGAAAACGTCTCGCAACTGAACCAGTTCGTAATAAGATCATTTAGATACGGTAAAACAAGGTAAATCAGTAAGAATTCGGCCTTGAAACCATAAAAACGGACTCAGAACGACAAAAATACCCAAAAAACACTACCCGAAAATTTTTTGGCGAGGTGACGACGGCGCGTGGCCGGATGTCGACGCATGGGAAATGGTCACTGACACGTGAAGCTGATGCGCCTCTAGCTCGCGGGAAGGTTCAGGTGGCACTAGCAGCTTCGGAACGGCTAGGCAGGCTCGGGACGTGCCCGTGGCTAGGCTCGGAGGCAGAGGCTGGCACGGATTTGCTGCACCAACCCAAATTTGAGCGCGGCGGCGGCTTCCTCTGCACCGGTGACATGCGGTGACATCTCAAAGGCGGGCTGGGTTGCACTGCTGGTTGGTAGTCTAGGCGGGGCGGCGTCCTCTGCTTTGGTGACACGCGGCGACAATGCCCTCTTCTTTGGCGACACGCGGCGACGACGCCCTCTCCCTTGGCGACATGCGGCGACAGGGTAGTGCGACGTGTGGCGCGTTCTGGCTGGTTCCTCGGACTCTAGCGGCGGGTGCACTGAGATTGAGACTTTGGGTGGTGTTGTTTTAACAGAAAAACAAGGAGAGAGGGGCGGCTTTGATTGAGATGATCATGACCTAAAAAGGTCTCTTTAGCATTCTATAGTTGCTGGAAAATCAAGCAGAAATTACTAAAATGCCCCTGGGGCCAAAATTACCAAAATACCCCTAAGGTCAAAAATGACCTTTCTACCCCCCGGTTTTCAAAATCTGACTTCACACCTCTCGAGACGTGTTTTTAATAAATACATTTTACCCAAAATAAAATTTAACACAACCTACGAGATTCCCGATAAGCTCAAAAGAAAACAATTAACCTTAAAATTTAGGGGCGAAAGACCAGGCTGTTACAATATTCCCCCTTAGGAAACTTTCGTCCTCGAAAGTGGACTAAGGTAAAAATAGCTCAAGGTAGCGTGCACACATGTCGTCTTCTCTCTCCCAAGTGGCCTCATCCACTGCTTGAATTCTCTAGAGTACCTTGACCAGCAAGATCTCTCGATTCCGCAAAACCTTTCTGTCCCTAGCCAGAATCTGAACCGGCTTCTCCTCGAAGCTCAAATTATCGTTCAACTGCAGCGGCTCATGGTCAATAATATGAGCGAGGTCGTGAATATAATGTCGGAGATTGAAACATGAAAAACATCATGTAGAGTAGACAATGAGGGAGGCAAAGCTAAGCGATAAGCAGCTGGTCCAATCCTCTCGAGGATCTTGAAAGGTCCGATAAACCTTGGGCCAAGCTTGCCCTTGGTTCCAAACCTCAGAATTCCGTTCATAGGAAAAACCTTGAGGAAAACATTATTGGCCACTTCAAACTCCAAATTTCGGTGTCTGACATTTGCATAGTTTTTTTGTCGACTCTGTGCGGTAAACATCCTTGCATGTATCTTCTGAACTGCATCATTAGTCAAATGTAACAACTCAGGGCCAAAAAGTTTCCTCTCTTCTACCTCCTCCCAAAACGCGGGTGATCTACAACGTTTGCCATACAAGGCCTCGAATGCAGCCATCTCAATGGTGGACTGGTAGCTATTATTATACGCAAACTCCATCAAGTACAACCACTGATCCCAACTGCTAGGAAAATCGAGCACGCAAGCCCTCAACATATCCTCCAAGATCTAGCTGACCCTCTCGATCTGACCGTCTTTCTGTTGGTGAAAAGCGATACTTAACTTACACAAGGTTCCAAGGCCTTTCTATAACCCCTTCCAGAAACGCGAATTGAATCGGGCGTCTCTATCTGAAACAATGATAACTGGTACCCCATGATAACCACAATCTCTTTCAAATATAACAAGGCCGACTTCTCAACAGAGTAGTCTAACGCTTCTAGTATAAAATAAGCCCTCTTCTTAAGTCGATCCACCATCACTCATATTACGTTAAAACCTTTTGACGTCCTAGGGAGACCCGATATGAAATCCATAGAAACGTCTTCCCACTTCCACTTTGGGATGTTTAAAGGTTGCAACAACCCTGCTGGTTTTTGTCTCGGCGCCTTTACCTGCTGACAAGTCAGACACTTACTAACGAACTCTGCTATATCTCTTTTCATATTATTCCACAAAAAGCTCTACTTTAGGTCTTGGTACATCTTAGTTCTCCCTAGGTGCCAAGAAAACGGCGAAGTGTGAGCATCTGACAGCAACTCAGCCCTGATCTCGGCATCAGCATAAACCACCAGTCTTTGTCTGAACTGCAACCCACCATTAGAGGCAACTGACCAGTCAGTACCCTCCTCGGCGTGTACCCTGCCAAATAAAACTATCAGACCCTGATCTCTATGATGTCCCTCCACAATCCTCTGTCTCAACGAAGACTAAATGGTCAAACAAGCCAACTGCGCAGTAGTCTCATGAACTAACACAATCCCAGCTCTGCTCAACTCTCACTGCAACGGGGTCTGAGTTACAAGTAAGGCTGTTGAGTGTGAGATCTTCCTACTTAAGGCATCCACAACCACATTTGCCAGTCCTGGATGATAGAGAATCTCGCAGTCGTAATCCTTTACTAGCTCCAGCCAGCGGCCGCTGTCTCATATTTAACTCCTTTTGCGTGAAGAAATACTTAAGCTCTTATGGTCAGTGAACACTTAGATCATTTCCCCATACATGTAATGTCTCCAAAGCTTAAGGGCAAAAATCACTGCTATCAACTCCAGGTCATACGTCGGGAAATTCCGCTCGTAGTTCATAAGCTGTCTCGACGCGTAAGCTATCACCTTCCCTTTTTGCATAAGTACATCACCCAATCCCCTTTTGGAAGCATCACAGTACACAACAAAACCCCCTAAGCCCTCTGGAACTGCCAACACTAGAGCGGTTGTCAGACATCTTTTTACCTCTTGAAAACATTTTTCACACTCTTCTGTCCAGGTAAACACTTGTCCCTTTCTGGTTAGCTGAGTCATAAGCCTCGCTAACTTTGAGAAATTTGCCACAAAACGTCGGTAGTAACCAGGTAATGCCAGAAAACTTTGCACTTCTGCAACTGAAGTAGGACTGCACCAATTACTCACTGCCTCTATCTTAGCATGATGTACTGAAATGCCCCTGCTCGAAACAACATGCCCCAATAAGGCAACTTCGCCTAGCCAGAACTCACACTTAGAAAACTTCGCATATAACTGATTCTGTCTGAGCGCTGACAAAACCTTCCTTAAATGCTCCTCGTGGTCGGACTTGGTCTTAGAGTATATTAGTATATCGTCGATGAACACAATCACAAAATTGTCCAAGAACTCCTTGAACACCCTGTCCATCATGTCCATAAATGCAGCAGGTGCATTGGGCAAACCAAAAGACATCACCACGAACTCGTAATGTCCATAACGGGATCTAAATGTTGTCTTGGGAATGTCCTCCTCCCTGATTCTTAACTGGTGGAACGCAAATCGATCTTGGAGAATAGTGATGCTCCCTGAAGCTGGTTAAACAAATCGTCGATCCTGGGCAACGGATACATGTTCTTAACTGTCACCTTGTTCAGCTCTCGATAATCAATACACAACCGCATTGACCAGTCTTTCTTTTTAACAAACAGAACTGGACCACTCTAGGGAGACATGCTCGGCCTGATAAACCCACTGTTAATCAACTTCTACAACAGAACCTTCAACTCTACTGGAGCCATTCTGTAAGGTGCCTTCGAAATAGGTACAGTACCGGGTTGCAATTTGATACTGGATGGTGAAGGTGACTCTGGGGCTATACGGAAGGGACATGCCACTCCCGGGTCTCACAGGGTGAATCATACACATCCGGGACTACCCTAATAGGGAATGGCACTCTCGGGCCTTCTAATGGGTCACCTGCTCGGGATTTTACCAAACATATGCACAACGACCATGCAATATACGTATAAACAGAAGTAAACAATGAAATCCACAATTGCATGAATAACCAGCAAGTAAGCACTGAACATCCTCTAAAATTCATCTAAGTTATTCTACACGTGCAATTAATTAGTTATAGAGCTCGCAAGTTACTGATAAAATCCCCTTACCTTGGCCGAAAATCACTAAATCCCTTAAAGTGCTTAGAACTACGTGTCCCGAGGCCATTTTCCAAGCTTAAATAGGCAAACATGGTAAAACAGTAAGAGTTCGGCCTTGAAACCATCAAAATAGACTCGGAACTACGAAAATACCCATAAAACACTACCTGATAAATTTCCGGCAAGGTGACAGTGGCGCGTGGCCGGACGGCGGTAGTGGATGGCGGTGCGTGAGAAAATGGTCGACGGCGCGTGAAGCTAACGCTCGTCTGGCTTGCGGGCAGGTTCGGGTGGCGCTGACAGCTTCAGAACGGCTAGGCAGGCTCGGGACACGCGCGTGGGTAGGCTTGGAGGCGGAGGCTGGCTTGGATTTACTGCACCAATCTGAAGCTGAGCGCGGTGGCGGCGGTCCTCTGCACTGGCGGCATGCAGTGAAGTCTTAAAGGCGAGTTGGGCGGCGCTGCTGGTTGGTCATCTGGGCGGTGGCGACATCCTTTCCTTTGGTGACACGCGACGACAAAGAGCTGGACGGCAACAATGCCCTCTCCTTTGGCAACACGCGGCGATGACGGCGTCTCCCTTGGCGACACGCGGCGACGGGGTATCGCAACGTGTGACGCATTCTGGCTGGCTCCTCGGACTCTAGCGGCAACTGCATTGAGATTGAGACTTCGGGTGGTGTGTTTTTCGCTGAAAAACAAGGAGATAGGGGCGGCTTTGATTGAGATGATCATGACCTAAAAAGGTTTCATTTGGCCTTTTATAGTTTCTGGAAAATCAAGCAGAAATTACTAAAATACCCCTTAGGCCAAAATTACCCGAATACCAGTAAGGTAAAAAATGACCTTTTTACCCCTGGTTTTCAAAATCCGACTTCACACCTCTCGAGACGTGTTTTTAATAAATACATTTTCCCATAATAAAATTCAACACAACCCTCGGGATTCCCGATAAGCTCAAAAGAAAACAACTAACCTTAAAATTTAGGGGCGGAAGACTAGGCTGTTACACTTATGCTTTTTTCTGCAAAGAAGTTGAACATAAAGAATCACAGCAACCGCGGTGTCAATGGAGAGTCGGATGCCGAGCACATTCCAAGGAGAGTTGCCACCAGAGAACGTGACGTTGCTCATGTTAAGAACCACCAAAATCATGAGGGTGGAACAACCAGGTAAGAACTAGAGCGTGCCAATCTAAAGTTCATAGCTTTGGAAGAACAAGTACGAGGGATGACGGAGAATTTGGGTTGTCTAATAGAGTTGCTCCAATAGTCACCTTCAGCTTAGGCTGCCATCGTTAGAAACCAACGAGCATAGCAAGAGGAGGCGAGGCGACGACCTACCAAGAAGAAAGTCGCGGTAGAGAAGTCAGCGCCTCTAGTTCGGGACATTGCCAAAGGAAAAGTTTCAGCCCTTGAGGCTCTGAGAGAGGCTTCTTCCAAAAACCCAAGACTGGTCAAAAAAATTCGACTCGGCAGTAATGATCGAAAGAGGGAGCCCTTGTTCCGCCTAAAGATTTGTTTTCGAGTGGAAGGTAGTTCAAGAACGTAGTCAGTTTGAAGCAGCCAGCCGCGGAGCACCTCTCAAGAGTCGTCTACCCAACACCTTTCAAATACCACGAGGGGCGGAGAGACGAGATTAGGCTGAGAGAGATTTGAGAGACATGATCAACCAGCACCTAAAGAAAGTAGCACCTGGCGGAGCCAAGGGTCAACCTTAGTTAGCTTAGCGCCGCCTCCTCCAAGATCGATTAGGAGATATGAAGAAGGAGCAAGACTAGAACATACTCGACCTAGGAAACCTAGTCGATCAGGTTAACCCTTTTTTCATTCACGAATTCATGGAGGGTCCGTCCGTCCCAGAAAAGTTCAAGCTGCCAACGATCAAGGCATATGACGGGTCTAAGGATCATGTAGAGCACCTAGATTCTTATCAGGCATGGATTGAACGCCATGGAGTCCGAGATGCAATCAAATGTCGGTTGTTCTCATTCACGCTCATAGAACCAGCTAGAAGGTGGTTCAGGCAGTTGAAGCAAAAGTCCATTGCCTCATTTAGAGAGCTAGACAGAGCTTTTTTTCGCCCAATTCTTGTTTAGACGAGATCAAAAGAAGCCGGTCACTCATCTACTAATTGTGAAGTAGCGAAGCCATTAGACCCTTCAAGAGTACATGGCACACTTCAACAATAAGGCGTTGCAAGTGGAAGGATACACTGATGGTACGACTCTTACGGCCATCGTGGCCAGACTTAGAGACGAGAAGTTTCTCTGGTCGCTAGGGAAGAAAGCCCTAGTAACATATGTTGAGCTACTGACGCGGGCACAAAAATACATGATGGCTAGAGAACTAGTGAATTCTCGAGGAAACATTGAAGAAGGCGTTCCATTCCAGAGCGTGAGAAGACAAAAAAGAAGTGGTGAAGCTAACTACAAGGAGTCTTGGAAACGAAGAGTGGAGGAACGTCTAGATAAGACCGATCGAAATGGGTTACCACCCAGTCGGTTCGAGAGGACACTTCAACAGTGGTTCCAGTAGAGCAAATCTTGGTGGAGATTCAAGACAAAGAGGTGCTGAGGTGGCCAAGAAAGATCAAGAAAGGGACCAACAAGCGAAATAAGGGCAGATACTGCCTATTTCGTAGAGATCTCGGTCATGAGACCTCAAACTACTATGATCTGAAGGAGTCCATAGAGTCCCTCATTCGAAGGGGGCGCCTAAAAAGTTGTTGAAAAAGGTGAAAAATCGTCTGAGACCCCTAACAAGAAAAGGGGAAGCGAAGGTTCACCGCCACCTTAAAAAATTCGCACCATCTATTGAGGACCTGTAGGAGGCAGGTGCAACGAGAGCTGGGATGACAAAGTAAGGCAACCCGAAGGATGCACAAAACAGAGTTTTAAAGTATCTCAGTAGAAGAAATTCTCCACCCTAATGGGGGTAGATCGAATTCATAGAGGTACAAATCCAACAAGTACCTAGGTCCAAAAAATCCAACATGGACGCCTTAGAAAAGTTAACTGCTGCTTACGAGACAGAAGTAGGCAGGAAATAGTGCCAAGCGAGGTTGTCTAAGAAACAGTACCTGAGGAGGGTCATTACTCCAACATAAACCACAGCCCTACCAGAGGAGCGGGTCAAGGCAAAGTCCATTTGAGGGATACATTACCTCGAATGTCACACCAACCAAGAACCACTACGTCTAAAGTCCATGGCCTCAAAGTATATGGCGTAGGGTAATAAGCTGCATAGAAGGGGTACTTTTCACCTCTTCTCAGATACTTGAATCCTAGCAAGGCCACCTACTCGTGGCAAGAGATACATGAAGATGTGTGCGAAAATCGTGAAGGAGTAGAATCACTAGCCAAAAGCTAATAAGGCGAGAGTACTTTTAGCCGACCTGCATGGTTGAAGACTCCAAGAAGTATACACGGGCACGCAATAAATGCCAAAGATTTTCTACATTCCAAAGACAGCTGCCCGAGGTCCTTACAAGCATGACAGGACCATGGTCGTTTACACAGTGTGGGTAGACCTTATAGGACCCTTATCGACCAGGCAAGGCGAATTCAAGTTTGTGGTAGTAGTAGTTATTTCACCAAGCAGGCCGAAGTTGAGGTCCTAACAAATATCACAAAAAAAAAAGTTTCGCTTTGAGTTGGAGATACGACAATCTTTCTCATTGCCAGCTCACCCACAGGTCAATAGGCAAGTGGAGGTAGTCAACAAAATGAAGAATCTCAAGACCAAGCTCGAAAGCTTGGAAGGGTCATGGTCGAAAGAACCCCCACAAGCATTTTGGGCGTACTGCACCACACCAGAATGTCAGCGGTCAAGACCCCAACTCTTTATCATTTGGGGCAGAAGCAGTAACCCTAATCGAGATAAACCTCTCATCTCCGCGTGTTGAGTCTTTTTGACACATAGCAAAAGGACCAACAACTACAGATGGGCTTGGATCTCCTAGAGGAAACAAGAGGTGCAAACCCACCTAAAAGATAACAAGAGTTCAACAATAAAGTCCCTGGGCCGCGTTGGAAATGACCTTGCAAGGTCACTAAAATCGCTTGCCCAGGCACCCACTACCTTGAAGGCAATGGACTAGAATAAGATCCTCCATCCTTGGACCATGTACATTTGAGCAATATTTTTTCAATAAAAATGTAGTCCAACTTTTCCAACAAGTGTTAGCAATGACGATTGTTTTATCATTTTATGAAAAGCTCTCTAAATTTAAGTTACGTATTTTGATTTATCATACTCCAAAGCTTAAATTGCGGGGTAAGCGAGAAGTAGTAGAGAATTGATCGACATTCAATTGAAAAAATTTCTAAGTTAAAACCTGATGAAAAAGTTCTACTTCAAAACAAGTAGATCAAGAGAAAATCATAAAGAGCCCCTACAACTGCGTCTACTAGAAGTTAGCCTATTGAGTCCAGCTTGGGCGTAATCTGTCCTAGATGGAAAGGCCCGAACCAGGGTGTCACCTTCGAAGCACAAAACTAATGGTAGCCTCCCCAGCAGTGTTTTCTAAAATTCACAACGGCATGAGAGCTTTTTCACCAAATTGGCTAAGTAGGAGGTGTTCTTAAGCAACACTTCAGAAGAAGCACACTTTAGACAAACGCGAGTGATTGTACACAAGTCCTCTAGCCGTGTAGGAGCATCAAGACTTTGGGCCGCTTCGGCGAAAGTCCTAGGGGTTGCCTAAAGCAACCTCACCAACACATTGAGCTTCACATAACTAAGCTAGTTCCCATGTAAATTGATCGGAGCTGGAAGACCAAGAAGATCGAGCATGACGCAAGTCTTCAGAAAGGTGGCAAGAATATGAGACAAAGTGCATCAAGGCTTGCAAACATAAAGTAAAAGGTCATCTTACATACTTAGTCAAATAAACAGCTAGATAGAAAGTTAGCAAATGTACCTTGTGCATTAAGCGAGCCCCCTCTTTCAAGAACTGAGAGGCGTCTCCTAGGAGAAAGGGTGTGGAAAAAGTCTCTACTTCACTCCAAATACTAAAAATCAAAGTCCTCTCCTCCGCGATATCCAAGACAGGGTGGTACGGTCCTGATAGCAGATAGGAGTCAAACCCAAAAGGACAACTAAGACAAGGTGTTCGAGGAACGTGCGAGCTGGATAAAGGGTGCTGTCAGAGGCAGTGGTAATACCGTCAAAGTCTGAGTCCTATAGATCCTCTAGAAAGAGAAGCTCAACATTAGGAAGTGAGAAGTCCCCCAAAGTACGATCCATCGTGTCATTGGTGACAAGTCTGCTTACTCATCCAAGGTGCATAAATCTAAGTGTTGGGCAGCGTACCTAGAACGGATCCTTCTACAGGATGGGTGAGTCCGAGTCATAAGGTACAACCAACTCTAGAAGAAGGTTATAAGGTGCCAAGAACTCAGTGGTCAAATACGGGCACTACGGGTAACCTCGTTGGGATAAGCCATCACAAGGTTATGTAACTTCAACACTAGAGAGCGAGGATGCAACTTCCTGTGCACTGAAAAAAGTGATGAAAAGAGACGTCCCATAGGTTTTGAAGGAAGTGGTAACAACCGCTAAGGCCTCAGTGCCAGAAGCTGCCTAAGGCTGTGAACTCCAAAGAAGATGTTCCAGGTGTTAGGAGCAAGCAATGCCAGAGCTAACCCAGCCATACTCAAGAATTCCTGAAGGGAAAGGGCTAAATGGCAACCAGGCCCCTCTGTCAAACATAGTGGGGTGAAGTGCCACCTTGCAAGGAGAAGGTCCATCGTACATTTTCTTGTCTTTTGAGAGCCTTAGATAATCCATAGAAGGATGGGGTACTAGGCCCTAAGTTTGTCCAAGCAGTTAGGGTCAAGGTCGAAGTAATCAGTTGAGATCCAAGCACTACCACCAGAACCTTGTGCTAAGTCCTCTTATGAGAAGAGGAAGCTTAGGGTAATGGAATTCGCTCGTAGATGAAAGGAGAATCCATAGGCAGAAAAGCAAGAAAATATATATGAAGAAGCAGAAATTCGAAAAAGACGCTTACAAACGGGCAAGTCTCTGCAAATAGAGCCTAGGTAGTTTAAAAGTTCAAAAAAATGCTTAAAATGACAAGTATACATGGAGAGCCTAAGGAAGCTTTAAGTGAAAAAATGGTAAGTCTCTACAAAGAGAGCCTATTTAACTTAAAAATTGAAGGACAATGCCTAAAGGTAGCAAGTCTAGGAAAAAGGGAACCTACCAGGGTGAAAATGCCTAAAGGGTAGTGAGTCTCCGAAAGGGGATCCTGCTTGGCAAAAAATGTCTAAAGGGTAGTGAGTATCCGAAAGACGAGCCTACTTGGGTGAAAATTCCTAAAGGTTAGTGAATCTCTATAAAGGGAGCCACTTGAAGGTGCTTAAAGGATAATGAGTCTCTGTAAAGGGAGCTTACTTAGTCAAAATTTTGAAAAGAATGCCTAAAAGGTGACACTCTAAAAAGATATCCTACTTAGTCGCAAATTTAAAAAAACGAATCCAAAAGAGGTGATACTCTAAAAATAGAACCCACTTGGTAAGAATTTTGAAAAAGTGCTAGAAAACGACAAGTTCTAAGAAAGAGAACCTTCATGACATGAAAACTACTTTTCAAATTCTGGCAACGAAGTAAGTCAAAAAATGAAGAGTTTGGGTAGTGTTATAGGCTAAAATATCTCGAAACACCCAGACAAGGCTAAAACCCCCTCGGGGGTCGGCCAAAAGAGGCCTTGACCCCTTAGGGCTAAGCCTTAACCCCTAGACGTCGGCCAAGCCCTTTCCGGCCCCCTTGGGGGTCATCCAAACAAGGCCTTGACCCCTAGAGGGTCGGCCAAGGAGGCCTTGATCCTCTAGATTCGGCCAAGCCCTTTCCGTCCCCCTTAGGGGTCGACCAAACAAGGCATTGACCCTAGAGGGCTGGCCAGGAAGGACTTGACCCTCGCGAGTCGGCCAAGCCCTTTCCGCCTCCCCGAGGGTCGGACAAAGAAGGCCTCTAGGGGGTCGTTCATGGCAGCCTTGATCCCTCCCACGGGTCAGCCAAGGAAGGCTAGGACCCCTCGGGGTCGGTCAAACTCATTCCGACCCTTTTGGGGTCGACCAAAGGAGGCCGAGACCCTCCGAGGGTCGTTCATGAAAGCCTTAACCCCTCTAGGGATCGGCCAAGGCCAATCCGACCCTTCCAAGGCTGGCTAGAGTAGGTTTGACCCTCCGAGGGTCGACCGTGGAGGTTAGGACTCTCTTGCAGAAGTCGATTGAGTCCAAGTGACGACTTGATCTACTGATAACGACCATGAGTTACGCCGAGAGGGCTAGGACCTCCTTTTAGGGGCGAGTCATGAAGGTGATGACACGTAAAGGTCAACCGAAACCAAAGCCGACCTCCAAGGAGATCGGTCGAGTGGACCAACTCGAGTGGGTTGGTCGTGAAGGTTAGGACTCTCCTGTGGACGAGTCGACCAAGTCCAAGTAATCTCTCTAAGAACATTGTGCCGTAAGGTACCAGTGACCGAAGGTTACAACGAGTAGGCCTAGATTTCCGAGGATGAGTCGTGGATGTTAGGACTCTTCTCCAGGAGTCGACTGAGTCCAAAGTAACGACTAGATCCGCTGATAATGGCCAGCAGTTACGCGAGAGGGCAAGGACCCCATTTTAAGGGCAAGCCGTGAAGGTGAGGACCCGTAAGGGTTGACTAAGACCAAAGCCTGCCTCCAAGATGATCGATCGAGTAGGCTAATCCGAGTGGGTCAGCCGTGGAGGTTAGGACTCTCTTGTGGACGAGTCGACCAAGTTCAAGTAACACTTGGGGACGGTACACCTGTTGGGTGAAGCGTCATGAGGTTACACCGAGAAGGCCACATCTCTAAGGGGTCGGCCGTGGAGGTGAGGACTTGCAAAGGTTGACCGAGTTCAAGTAACTTCCAAGTCAAGACCGTTACACCTCAAAAGGTAACGGTCAGGAGTTATGTCGGTATACATTCCCGGCTTAATGGCGGACGTTTCTAATGACCGATTGTTAACCCACAATTAAGTGAGCCTCAGCGGTTACAAGACCGACAGATATAAGAAGTTAGAGCCTTCTAAATTTCAAGCTAAGTTTAACTATGCTGACAAACCCTGTAAGCTGTTATAAGTCCTAAAGTACCCTAAAATACTCTTCTAAAGCTCTTATTGACTTAGGCATCAGACGCCTTCTGGCTCACACCACATTGGTGTGCCTAAAATTTGTTCTTTTTTGCAGGCTTCTCGTCCTCAGTAATACAAATCGTACTGTTGATATCCGTTGACCAATTTTCAGCATCAACATATTGTAAGAACTTTATCTACCTCTTTCAGTAACAACAACAAAGATAAATAAAAGAAATACTCTAAGTCTCAAGATTATTTCATATTGAGAACGATAGTAAAAAAACATATACAGGTGACACAATATTATTTTTACATACATGAATGTCTAAGTCAACTTACATGCATTTTAACTATTTTTATGTGATATACCTTTTGACCGTACATCATTAATATGTCAGGAAACTAAGAAACAAATTAATTATAAAGTAGGTGATCACCATGAATTAAATCTACAATATTTTGATTTTTAAGACTTTTATTTACTACTAAGTCACTCATGATAGTTAACACACCATATTTTACGGATTTTATGACCCAAAGAAAAATAAATTACATTAAAAAAAATGAGTTTTAAGAGTTAGTATAACATTAGTGATTTAACCTCATTTACCAAATATGTAGTCGAGAATAGATAAATTGAAAGTAAAGCATAAAATTTGAAATTACACTTCAATCAATATCATTGATTTTTAATGATTGCCTTCATTTAATGTTATGGTTGCCATTGATTAGTGTTATTGTGGCGTTCAATTGGTATCAACAATTGCTTTTAATTAATGCAAATGGATGCCTTCAATCTTATTAATTGAACTCAATAAAATTTAGGATGTTTTTGTAATTTCATCATGACAACCTTTTTTTGCCGTTCTTGAATTGTTGTTGTTGTTGTTTTTGTTTTTCTTTTGAAAAGAAATGCATAAATTTAAATTACATTGTAGGAGACAACAATTTTACTATTCTTTTGTTGATATAGGTGTTCAGATTGTTTGAGCATTCTTTCATCTATCTTTATTCATAATTGTCAATACTTGTTATTTGCGCTAGTTTATGGACAAGTGTATTTGTCTACCAATTACACCATTTGTAAGAGATAAGCCTAGAATTTCTTGCTAGTTGCCGTGTTTCTTCAATGATTCGTCTAACCTTTGACTATTTCTTGCAACATTTTTGTAGCAGCTTAATCACACGCAAGACATCGGACTCCACTTGAATATGTTGAAAATCAAGTTCAGAAGCCATTTTCACTCCTTCTCTAATAGTCAAAGCTTCCACAATTTTTTGGATTAGCAATATATTGAATTGTTGTTATATTTGTTGACCTTTGTTGAATTGTTTTAGTTTTAATTTATTATTTTATTTGAAAAATCTCCCAGAACTTATTAAGGTAAATTTCAATCTATCTCATTTGCATTGCAATTAGTTTAGCTCAAATGTTAAAGTATCTACTCAATTTTTAAGGAAGAAACTAAAGTCTTTGTACCATGCATAGAAGGGAACTCATTCCATTTTTGCTAATATGATCTTAGCCGTTAAATTATCTATTCATCTCTTAAAAATAAGATTTTATGTCAGTATTATGCATCCATAAGAATGTTTTAATGTTAATTGCGTATAAGTTGGCTAGAACTTTAACAAATATTGAAAAAAAAAGTTAAACAATTAAATTATGGTGTGTTTGGGCCACCGTTAGTAAAAAAAGAATGAGTAAGGGAATGATTCTGAGTATTTAGACCACCGAAAATCCTGAAAGAAAAGAGAAAGTTGCATCAGTTGTAGTCGAAAGCAAAAAAAGTGGGAATGATAGGGAGAGAATGTATGGCTTCTCTGTAGAGTGGGTGTTAGAAGGATGTTTGTTCTCATGTTTAATAGATTATGGTTCCTTGGGTTATTCGTTGCGTTTCCAATTTTATCATTCCAGATTGTGGAAGTCAAAAACTTGCCTGCTTAAAATAAAAATAAATAGGGGACGAAGTTGCCTAGCATTTAGTTAGCAAACATATGGCGGCTCTATTTTAACCGTTGTTTTACCTGCTGCCATTGCCATGGAAGCTGAGTCCTTCAACCAACCCAAAGTTTATTAGAAAACTTACAGCAGCCTCCCTTTGACCTCCGATGCCTTCTTCAACTTTTCAAACTTCATTCTACAAAACCCATCTTCCCCTTCTTCCTTAACGTCTTTACATTTTGTGTTCTAATCCAAACAAATTTTGTTGCTATCTTCCTTTGGTTTCCAATTTCTGCATTGACTTCAAGATTACAGCTATGAGCTTGCAGAACCCTAAAACCCCTTTCATTTTCTTGGTTTTTTTTCTCTGGGGATTGAGCTGGAAGCAGTTCGTTCATGCCCAGAATGTTGGTGCCGATCAATTTCCCTCCCCTGCAGCAATTCCATTTTTCCTCTCCATGGCTAATGGTCAGCTCTCCAATTTGAGCTCAATCATCAACATGGAACTCAGCACCCGCTTCCATTTCTGCTCTAGGAATACGTGAGTTTTTTCCCCTGCACTTTCACTTCTGCTCTCTATTTGATTATTGAGAATTTTAGGAAATTGATTGGAAGAGGAATCCTGATTTGCACTTTACCCTTTTTCGGAGCCTTGCTCCTTTACAAATCTTGAAACATCGGTGGCCATTTCATATGATTTGGACATGGAACATGTGATTTTACAATTAAGCTCACTTGAAGTTTTTAGAACCTCCGAAGGAACATAGACCTCAAATTTCTACAAACCAGGCTGCCCATTGATTACTTGTCCTTTACTCATTTTTGGATTCTGGGATGTGATGAAATTTTGATCTTACTAGTTCTCGAAGTGTATTGATGTCCTTTTCATTTCTGTAGATCACTATCGAGTTTGAAACTTGGATCTTCTTGTGTTTTTTAGGCAAGCTGATTGGGACAAAGCGTTTAACTTTTCGTCTAATCTGAACTTCTTGTCTTCATGCCTACAGAAGACCAATGGTATGAGTAATCCGTAAGTTAAAAGAAGATATCTTCCATTTCTATGATAAATAGATTCATTCATATGGTGCTGATTTTCTATATCGTGTTCGTTTTGACACCAGGAGATTTCACAAAGCGGCTGTGTACAGCAGCAGAAATCAATTTTTACTTTGATAGTATCATCCTTCAAAATCCTGGAAGTGGTTCCTTCTTGAAACTGAATAAGAATTGTAATTTGACATCTTGGGCTTCTGGATGTGAGCCAGGATGGGCTTGTAGTGTTGGTCCTGACCAGAGGGTTGACCTTAGTAATTCCCACCAAATCCCTTCAAGAATGCATGACTGCAAAGCTTGCTGTGCGGGTTTCTTTTGTCCTCAGGGTCTTACATGCATGATACGTAAGTTTTTAAACATATAAATGCTTGCCCTTCACCCTTGGCTGTAGATCCTAAGATTTTTACTTGGATTTTGTCTAATTCTATTGAATAACTTTTTATGTGAGGGCAACCAAAGTTCTGCTTTGATTAAGGTATATAAGCGAGGGGAAATATTTTCATTATGTGTCCTTTGAGTAAAATCAAATGCGGCCTTATGCCTAAAATGGACATTATCATATTATTTTGGAGATATGTGGTGTAGTTGTTATCACTAAAATCTTTTTGTAAAATACAACTGCCCCATGTAACGTATGAGTTTTTAAGAACACAAGGTCACTGTTGCCTACTTTTTAAGCTTTTTTAAGCAAGTTTTATTTCCATATAAGTTGCTGATTTGTGATCTTCTGTTTCTCTCCTTAACATTGTTTGTATCTGGCAGCATGCCCTTTAGGATCCCATTGTCCCGATGCCATCTTGAATAGAACAACTGGAGTATGTGAGCCGTAAGTACAAACCATACTCTCAGTGTCAGCTGTGTATGGTCTTTAGCGTAATGTCGGAATGAAGTTATCCGTTTTCTTGTTTTTGCAGATATCGTTACCAGCTACCGCCCGGGCGGCCCAACCATACATGTGGAGGAGCAAATATCTGGGCTGATGTTGGTCGTAGTGAAGAGATGTTCTGTTCAGATGGATCATTTTGTCCCTCAAGCACAGAAGAAATTCCTTGTGGTAGTGGGTATTGACCTGTATCCTTCCACTGTTATGTTGTAAACCAATATTTGCTGGTTTAAATCTTCTCTTTTTGAATCTTATAAGAATATCATAAGATTATCCTTCTAGGCTTATTAAGAGGGAATATAATGTCTAACTTTTTCAAAAAAAAAGAGGGAATATAATGTCTAACTTTCTAACCATATTTATCTATTTTGCGGCCATTACAGATATTACTGCCGAAGGGGTTCAACTTCTCAGAATAGTAAGTGCTAACTGGATTCCATAAACTCGCAAATTGGAACTTGAACTCTTTATTCATTTTTCCTACTCATGTCTAATACATGTAGGAATATAGAAGTTTCATTTGAAATGTTTCTTCGATATTTTCCCTTTTCTGTTCCTTTATGGACAGTGAATATCCAATACCTGGTTGAGTTCGGATTTCAAGCATTTGAGCTTTTGCCAAATATCTTGCAGGATGCTTCAAACTTACGTCATGTAATGCAAACACCACAAATCAGAATATTCATGCTTATGGAGTAATGCTTTTAGTAAGTAATCTACCCAAGTGACAATCTGAGTCTCTGAATTGCTAATCAAACGCTGTGATATATTCCATTTGTGTAAAAAGAGAGGAATAATTTATGTGTATATTATTTGAATGAGAAATTGTTTCTTAAATAGAAGAAACCTCCATATAAAAGTAAGGAAAACATTACAATATGGCATAAATCCTCTACAATAAATATATTACTTACAAGATATCAAACTAGGCGAATATGGAAATATTGAACAAGATAAATCTGGAAATAATCAACACTATTGAAATTTTCAAGTGTTCTATCTTACCTTTCCATCTATAATTCTGTAAATAGAGAAGTTTTGTATCAACACTTTTAAGAATAAGGTGGTAACAAGAAAGATAAAACTTAAAAAAAAAAAAGAAAAAAACAGGAAGGATAAAAGTTGACACCTCTATTTGCTTATGCAGGTGGCTTTGAGCACTGTGCTACTCATAATTTACAATTTCTCCGACCAAGTTCTTGCTGCTAGAGAAAGGAGACGGGCTAAATTAAGGGAAGCAGCTGCCAAAAGTGCAAAGGCAACGGCAAAGGCACAACAAAGGTGGAAAGCTGCAAAAGATGCTGCTAAGAAGCATGCTAGCGGGTTGCAAGTTCAACTATCAAGAAAGTTTTCACGTGTGAAAAGCTCAGATACAGAAAAACTTAAGATTTTGAATGAATCTGAATCTGAAATGGATGGTGATTTGTCAACTTCACATTCACATATCCCAACCACGTCGTTGGATTCGTCTGCACACATAGAAGGAAGAAAGAAAAACCAAACTGATCCCACGGATATGGTACATGAAATTGAAAAAGACCCTGATGACCGTGAAGGCTTTCATCGCGAGTCTGGTGGAGAGAAACATATGCCAAAGGGAAAGCATTCAAGTACTCATAGCCAGATGTTTAGGTATGCTTACGTCCAACTTGAGAAAGAAAAGGCTCAACAGCAAGAGAACAACAATCTTACTTTCTCCGGTGTAATTAAAATGGCAACCGATACTGAGGTTAAAAGACGCCCTCCTATTGAAGTTTCTTTTAATGACCTAAACCTTACTTTGAAAGCTAAAAACAAGCATCTATTGAGATGTGTCACTGGAAATATCAAGCCTGGCCGGATTACTGCTGTTATGGGCCCATCTGGAGCTGGAAAAACAACATTTCTTTCTGCTTTGGCAGGAAAGGCAATTGGATGCAAAACAACAGGTTCTATTCTGATAAATGGAAAGCATGAATCAATACTGTCCTATAAAAGAATTATGGGTTTTGTGCCTCAAGATGATATCGTACACGGGAACTTGACAGTGGAAGAGAATTTATGGTTCAGTGCAAACTGCAGGTATATGAAACTTTCCTTTTCTCTTGGTTTAGTTCTACTTCTACTTTTTTATATTAAGTGCTTTAACTTGCTACTGTTTCAACCATGGTGACTGTGAAGGTATCATACAACATTTTTCTATCCTGAAACGTCAGTTCCTAGTTCATCATGTATTTGTTAAGTAGAGTTTCTCTTATCTCAGAAATACAGTTTCTTGTGTCTGTTCTTGGTTCAGTAATCAATTGAAAACTGAAATCAAGTTTATAAATGATGATCATCATTTGTTAATGCGTGAGTGCTAGATGGTTGTAAGAAGGTCAATAAATTTGGATGGACGAGTAAGCTAAGGTGTGTTGTGCTATGTAGTGAGGAATATGTTAGAGTACTAAGGATAGGATGAGAATATTGAGATAATATCTGTAAGAGCGTAATAGTAATTAGTACTTAGTTCTTTAGTTATAAATAGAGGAGTTAGGGTTCTTTGTAGAGGGAGAGAATCTATGGCATTGTCTTGAACAAGACATTCGTGGGAGAGATATAGCTCTTCCGAACGGATAAGGGTATGGTATTGTAACTTCTATTATATATTAATATAGTTTTCTTGTGTTCTTTTGTTAGTTCTTTAGTGTTCTTGTCTTGTGTATGCTAAGAATCTCGGGTCTTAATAGAATATGTCAATATAGGAATTGAGAGATAAAGTGACTATTTGTTACGAGCAGTGTTTTAAAAAGCCCACTCAGGCACGCGCCTTTTGGTGCCTCTCTTAAAGCCCGAAGGTGTGCCGTGGGCTTTTGTGTTTTTTTTACTCTTTTATCAATAATTTTTTTGTTTTGTCTCCCTATATGCTTTGGTTGGGTATATATTCGAAGCGCGTGATAAGTTTTTTAAGGTATTGAAATATTTTGAATCACTTAAATATATTTTGTATATTATTCTTAATTAAAACTTTATTTCTTTCTATGAAAATGAAAGTTTATAGTTGAATTTTATGTATTTTTATATAATTCTTAATTGAAACTTCATGTCTTTCCATGGAAATGAAAGTTAATTGTTGAATTTTATGTATTTTATATATTATTCTTAGTTAAACTTCATTTATTCTCATAAAATGAAGGTTAATAGTTGATCTTATGTGTGTTTTATATATCATTCTTGGTTAAAAATTTCATTTCTTTCCATGAGAGTGTTTTGATTGTGCGCATATTCACACACATATATATATTTATGATTTTTTTATATATTGCGCCTAAGTAAAAAAAACCCGCGTCTTTTGGTGCGCCTCGCACCTCAGGCTCCATAGGGCCATTGCGCCTTAGTACACTTTGGTCTTTTTAATACACTGGTTATGAGAATGAACGCTCTGAATTGAGCTCATTCGTGGTCAAGAGTAACTGAGAAAATGTTGCCAGTGGAGATACAGGAAAAATATCTTTAAACAGATGAGTTAGACATACCTATTGATTGCGAAGTCAAGCAACTCCTGCAAGCTATAGTTCTCATACAAAAGACTTGATACATGAAATCTGATTTGTCAATGAGTTTCTACTTGAAATAAATTTGATGCAGTACAGAGAAATAATAGACATGCTTGTGAACCTCTGTAATGATCACTTACACCAGCATGAGAATAATAATGATTTTTGTCTTAATAAATACTTTTATGATTTGATGTTCAAGATTGATTATAATTCATTCAAGAAGACAAGAATTATTGACAAACTAATTTTCTTGACAAGAATTTTGTTAAGATTTTTGTACTGACTGCGATCATTATCTATTATTGTAGACTTTCCGTGGACTTGTCAAAACCAGATAAAGTTCTAATTGTTGAAAGAGTTATCGAGTTCTTGGGGCTCCAGACTGTGAGAAACTCCTTGGTTGGGACAGTGGAAAAGCGAGGAATCTCTGGAGGTCAAAGGAAGAGGGTGAATGTTGGATTAGAAATGGTGATAGAGCCTTCAATTTTGCTGTTAGATGAGCCAACTTCTGGCTTGGACAGTTCTTCTTCCCAGTTGCTTCTTAGAGCACTCAGGAGAGAAGCTCTTGAAGGTGTGACCATCTGCATGGTGGTTCATCAACCAAGGTAGCTTTATCAACCATGCATATGAA
>JBBMEG010017215.1:0-28194 GCA_037832605.1 Cyclanthera cordifolia | reverse complement strand
AGTTGTTGTGAAATCCAAACATATTCTCGGTAAGATCAATTGACAGCATGTCACTATCACTCATGTTGTGTTTAGCAGAGTGATAGACCAACTTGATTGTGTTTGAAGCGTCATGCCGGATTGATGAGATTGTGTATCTGACACAACCTTCTTACCATTGCTTGAAAGTGACGACTAATGGTGCTAAATAGACATCTATGTCATTTCCTGGTTGTTTGGGTCTAGAAATCAATCCATTTAACATCAAGTATTTACACTTCATGCACAACCATGGAGGTAGATTGCAAGTAACCAACATCACTGGCCAACAACTATATCTAGTATTTTGGTCTCCGTGTGGATTTACACCATCTGTTGATAAGGCTAGACGAAGATTCCAAGATTCTAAACTAAATTCGGGTCATCTTTTGTCTATTTTTTTCCATGAGAGTGTATCGGCTGGATGTCTTATATTCTCATCGACCTGTCGGTCAGTAGCATGCCACGTCAATAATTTTGAAGTTTCTTTACTTTGAAACATTCATTCAAAACTTGGAACTGAAGAGAAATACCACATGACTTTGTCTGGAATATTTTTACCCCTACTTGAGCATTCTTCCGAACTATCCATCTTGATGTTCCACATGTAGGACACAATTCGACATTAGCGAGTTCTTTTAGATACAAACAACAGTCATGGATGCAGGCATGAATCTTTTCATAATTCATTCCCAATGTACTCAAAATCTTCTTGGCATAATAGGTATATATCAGAATTTCATTAGGAAAAGGTAGAAGAACGCTCAATAGTTCTAACAACTCTGTGAAACTCTTATCGCTCCATTCAAACTTTGCTTTCAAATTATAAAGCTTAATCAATGCAGATATCTTAGTAAAATCATTACAATTTCAATTGTCAGTTGGTTAAAGCTTTGGTTCTGAAGATATGCTCCCCTAAGATCCTAGAGAAAACTTGTAACACCATAATCAACCTTTTTGGTAATACAATATTTTATGATATACAATTTTCTACAACATTTGTGTGGATCACCGAAATTTCCTTTTTTATAAAACATATTTATCTTATTTTATTCTTTTTTTTTTCTCTTTGTTCAACAAATACTGAGATATTTATTTGATTTTTGCTTCCGCAATATTTTATTTCAACTTTTTTTCTCAACAATTCAAATATCCCATTGGCAATTGCAATAAACTGACATTGATATTGAATATAAGTAGAATCTTCAATAATTTTGAAATTTTGTGAAATTCATGACTTATTTTTTTTTTTAATAACACATGAATTTTGCTGTTGGGATTTGAAGAAATTAAATAATCTGCCTCAAGCAATTGAGACTGTATATTTGGGCCAACTTTGCGGGAGAAAAAAGACCAAATATTTTTTAAAAAATTCAGTTATTTCTTTACAACGCATATTTCCTGAAATAAAGGATTTTATGGCCCAATCTACAATCGTGGTTCAACTTCTCAAACCTGAAAATTCAAATGGTTGTTAAATACTCATACTCATAATTCATTGAACTGTCAAACTTGTATTGCAACCTTGTTAAAAAAAAATAATAATAATAAAAAAACAGAGTACATCATCGACGAGTACATCCTTCATTCCATACTCTTCTTTTATTTGAGGTTGATCGTACTTAAGCTCTCTTATGATCGTTCATTGCTACCGCTCTCCTTGCTTGTTAAAACCATTTGTGAGTCCATCCTTCATTCCATACTCTTCTTTTATTTGGTTGCGAGTCAGCTTATCTCCAAGAAATAGTCATTGAAGCTTTCTGCTCGATTTTTAGAATTCATTCATAGGAGATCAACTTGCCTTCATCGTTATATGAAAAGCAACACAATTCATTCATAATTTTTTTTGATTCATCAGATCCCAAATATTAAAAATTGCATGAACCGCCATTGGCAAATTTTGTGTAAACGCCCGACTTCTTAAAATAACTTAACTTGGATCCTTACCCCCATGGACACTTAGTAATGTGGATAAAATAAAATAAAATAATCCTTTATTTTGTTTAAAACTCAAAAAACTTTTGAGCCGTTCCAAGCCCCTGGCCAGAATTATTGAAAACAAAATAAAGAAGAATGAATATTTTAATTATGAAAACCTAGGTAGCATGCCACCCACAAACATCTAATGAATAAATAGAAAAGAATGAGACTAAACGACGCAACAAACACCCGTGATCCTCTCAGCATCTCTAGCTAGCTGCCTCGCTGAGTGTCAGAGTCTTGCAATATGCTCTGACGATCCACTTCCTGACAAGCCGTGATGTGATCGAGAAGGACGATACATCACTCATCACACCAAGTATAGTGTTGATCAATGTGAACTGGATGCATCAGGAAGTTACACACGATGGTGTCAAGGTGTCAGTGTCAAGGCTTAGTGGGGGCACGATGGGGCCCCGAGCCATCCCGACGATTTCAAGGCTCGAGATTGAGTTTTGACAAAAGGCTCTGGAGTAAAGTCCCTATGAAGCTAAGATGTACGCTTGCCAAATTTGATGTCAATCGGACATCGGATGGACGCTCCACGCTGATGTTGGTTCCTTGCCAAAAAGACATTCATTAGTGAAAGACTGAAAATGGTTCAGAATGTACTATAGGGGGAGGCATGGTGTCAGCTCTCCACCACCCCTAGGCCCTGTGGCCTAAGAGAGCTACCCTATGGCACATGCGTGTGTCATGGTGTGGGCGAGCGCTTGCAAGACGAGTGTCTTGGGCGTCTTCTTCGGGAATGGAAATTCGGGGAAAGTGTCGGAGGCACGGGTGTGCCGACATTGCGCCCTTGCCTTCGAGATAGAGGCTCGCCACGATATCTGAGGGGCGTGCCGCCATCTCATGTTGGAATCCCGTTGGCTGAATGGATGCGTGTGTGGTTAAGCATAAACCAAGATTATTTCTGCTGCGTATTCGATGGAAGCTTAGTCGAGGCCTGGTGAATCTCGCTTAATGACCCGACGTGTCACAAAGTATGGGCAATCCAAGTTTGGGGCTTGAGTTCCCCTCTAAGGCTGGCCATGACGTATAGGCGATCATGGAGCCGCACGAGTCCAAGAGTGCGACCGTGACACTGAGCTCCTGGGTTACCTGAAACATACTTAGTAAGAACCTCCTGCCAAGATACAATATATAAAGTAATGTCAAACAACACCATAATAAATACATGAATTGCAGCCAAACCATCACAACAAATCATTCCATTACTAGATCAACATTCACATTACATGATATGAATCAGCGCCCCTTGGCTATTCTAACTCCTTCTAAGATCACCTCTCTAACTGATGCCTTTTAGGCATTTTCTAGTTTCTATTAGGACACATCTTGAACCAGCACCCATTGGCGTATTCCCGTTCGCATTAATAATAAATCTTGAATCAACGCCCCTAGTCGTATTCTGGTCCCCATTAATAATAAATATTAACCAGCACCCATGTCGTATTTTGGTTCCCATTAATAATAAATTTTGAACCAGCGCCTCATGTCGTATTTCGGTTCCCATTAATAATAAATTTTGAACCAACGCCCCTTGCCGTATTCCGATTCCCATTAATAATAAATCATGAACCAGCACCCTTTGGAGTATTCTTGTCCCTATGCCTAGTCTACAATAATCGCATCCGACAAATTCACAACTATATTCGGCATGACAATGAGCAAGTATAAAGATTTGTTCATTAGAAAGTACTTTTCAAAATAAACAAATAAACCAAAGCAATACATACAACAACCCGGGAAAAGTTGAAAATCATGTGCATAAGGTCCATACAACAAGTGACAAAAAATCCTTACACAAAACGCTCCGGGTAAATCCATAAAAGTTGTCTTAACAATCTAAGTAAATAAAACATTAAAAAAAATATAAATTAGACATCGGTTTGCTAAACGAACCCCAAAAATGAACTTAAGACATCGATTTTACTTAAGGAAATCAAACTTTGAAAAATGAGTTTTGAAACCCAGGACTTGGTCAAACTCGGTTGGCTCGGTCAACACTGATGAATTTATAATTAAAGGTGCAAAGGTAGCCAAGATTCAATTTTCGTAAATGAGATAAGGTCAATTTCCATAAAGTGTGAAGTCTCTCGAGCCATTGAATTTGTCGATCTCATACTTGGTTGAAGTTGCCATCTGCTTTATATCACAAAATTCTCTAAGAACTGCTTCATTGAAAGCTTATTATTCTGTTTCTTGATTTCATGCAGACTTCCTCTCACCAAAGAACCTGTGCTCTGATACCAAATTGAAGAAAAAAATGATAAGTAAAGCCCAATCAAAGTAAATTAGTATAGCCTGTTATGTTCATGTTAAAGGCCCAGGTTCCTAAATTGCTAAGGCCCAATCCTATTTTAGTCATAAACCAAACTAATAGAGACTAAAACAAACTCGTGTAAATGAACCAAACAAACAATGTAAAAACCAAACAGGACTAAACGGTTTGAGATTAAGACATGTAATCTTAAATGGACGATTGAGATGATGTTGGTAGATTTGATGAACGACTTGGATTGCACCAGCTTCATCCCTATCTGTCGTGTACGTTCCTCGCATGTGTAACACGTCGACAGCCACTAACCCAAAGAACACAAATGCTTCTCTTCATCGTGTGCTTCATTTTCGCCTTCTTCCATCTTCTTCCTCGTTAGGGGACAGTGACCATTCTGGCGATTTCACACCAGAATCGTTGCTTCCTTTCCTTATCCTCTTGACTTGTGTTTGGTTGTTGAGTGAAAGACCTCAATCCTTGAATTATCCGGTGAGTTTTTCTTATCTTTTCTTTATTTTTTTCTTTCTTCTTATGTTCTTGTTTCCTTTACTAAAACTAATATATAACTTGTTTCTTTCTTGCGAGATTTTAAATAAAACTGAAGAGAGAAATAGAATAAGAAGAATTAGAAGAACAAGAGGAATTTATGTGGTTCGGCCAAATAATTGCCTACATCCACGGAGAAGAACCAGGTTTTATTTTAATTTCGTTCACCTTTTTACACATTCATCATCAACTAAGTAAAAGCCTATTAAACTTATACAAGCTTAGGTAGAGCTTTAGGTGGTTAGTTATTAGGTCGTTAGAAGCTTGTTACATAACTGTTTCTGTTGCTTTAAACCTCTAGTAGTCTCAACCGTAACCTCGACTTTGAAGCTTTGCTCAAAGATCTCACAAATCGTGAGATATATCGAAGCAATTGTTTTCATTTACATAACAAATTCTCCACCTTGAATGAAAAGTCTGGTTTCTCATCTTCATTCTGCTTTATTAGTTTATAGGATTGTCTACTACTCTGAGAAGACTTAGACAGTGATCAAACTTTTCTTTGGTCACTTCCTTAGTTATGACACATCAGCATTGTCTTCTGTTCCAACCTTCTTTACTGAGCGTTCCTTCATCAACCATATCTCTAACAAAATGATGTTTTACAATAATGTGTTTAGAGCTTCATTGAAACTGTTGGTTTCTAGTTAAGTAAATAGCACTTTGGTTGTCATAAAATAGCTTAACTTCTTTTTGTAAATACCCAAGCTCTTCTAGGGTTCCCTTCAACCAAATAGCTTCTTTAGTTGCCTCTGTCGTTGCTATGGATTCAGCTTTTGTTGTTGACAGTGCCTCTATAGATTGCAAGTTTGACTTCCAGCTTACTAGGTTGTCTCCAAATAGGAAAGCAAAACCAGTTAGTAACCTCCTCTTGTCTAAATCTCCAGCATAATCAAAGTCCACAAACCCCTTTAGTTCCAGTTTGTGAGTGATAGAAGATTTGTAGAGAAGTCTTCTGTCTCTGGTACCATTTCGGTATCTCAATACCAATTTAGTTGCCTCCTAGTGTGTTCTGCCAGGGTTTCCCATATATCTGCTTCCCAAGCTTGAGTAGTGAGATAGATCTGGTCTTGTGCAAAACCATTAAGTATATTAGGCTCCTAGTAACATTTGAGTTAGGTACTTTGCTCATAGCTGTTTTACCCTTCTGGTCTCAAGGTGACTCTTTGCATGACAACTGAAAGTGGTGTGCTCACAAGCTTTGAGTTGTCCATGTTGAATCTGGTTAAGACCTTTTTAGTGTAGGTCCCTTGAGAAAGAAATAGCACATCTTGAACTCTGTCTCTTCTGATTTTCATCTAAAAAATTACCTTGGCTTTCCCTAGGTTCTTCATTTCAAACTCTGAGTTTAGCTGTTGTTTCAACTCATTCAAATCTTCCAACAGTTTTCCAGCTAGTAACATGTCATCTACATAGTGTAAGAGATATATATAGTTATCTGATTCATACCTCTTGTAATAGACACAAGCATTAAACTCACTTCGGTAGAAGCCAATCCTTAGTATGAACTTATCAAACATCTTATACCAGCACCTAGGTGCTTTTTTTAGTCCATACAAAGATTTGTTGAGTTTGCTAACAAGATACTTTTGTTTTCCCTCCTTGAAACCTTCTGGTTGATCCATGTATAACACTTCTTCTAGATTACCATGTAGGAAAGCAGTTGTTACATCCATCTGTTCTAACTCTAGGTTTTTATAAACAACTATTGCAAGCAAAATCGAAATAGAAGTGTGCTTTACAATTGGTGAAAATATTTCACTGTAGTCAATTCCCTCATTCTATGCAGCTAGTCTGGCTTTATACTTGACTGCTCCATCTGACCTAGTTGATTTCCTTTTAAGAATTCATTTGCAAGGAATAGGTTTCTTGCCTTTAGGAAGCTCAACTAAGTCCCAAGTGTTGTTCTTCTTAAGAGAAGGCATCCCACTCTTCATTGCTTCTAACCACTAAGTCTTTTCTTTGCATCCTATCACTTCTTCATACATTTGAGGTTTATCCTCAAAATTGGTCGAGCCTTCTGCAAAATCAACTTGAGCATACGTAGCAGGAGGTCTAGTTTTCCTTCTAGATCTTTATGCTCTGAAGACTGAACCAAAAAATTGTTATTCTTGGTCAATAGTCTCTAAACTCTCCTGATGAGCTCCTGGTGAATTCTTTGGTTCTTCTTCTGTTTGTCTAAAGTGACTAACTTCTCTTACAATCTCCGCATTGGGACTAGAACTTTTCTCTAGAATGAAAGTTTATTTCCCTCTATCTATAGAAGAACTCATATTGAACTCATCTTCTTTAAAGGTTACATCTCAACTAACCAAACATCTGTTGTCTGTGAAGTCTCGTAGTTTGAAACCTTTGGTTCCTTCAGGATAGCCTAGAAACATGCACTTTATAGCTCTAGTCTCCAGCTTTCCCTGTTTTCTGTGAATATATGTTGGGCAGCCAAAAACCTTTAGGTTAGACAGATTAGGAAGTACCTTCGACCATTTCTCCAATTAAGTCTTGTAGTCTAGGGCAGTGCTAGAACTTCTATTACTGGTGTAAAGGGTTGTACCAGCGGCCTCTGCCCATAATTCTTTAGCAATTTTTGCTTCTGAGATCATACACCTTACTTGTTCAAGTATGGTCTTGTTCATCCTCTCAACAACTTCGTTTTGTTTAGAAGTGTAGGGAACTATCTTGTGTCTAGTAATTCCCATCTTAGAACAAAAAGTTATAACTTCATTGCTTAGGAATTCTAAAGAATTATCAGTCCTTAGGTACAACACCATTTTTTATGTCTGAAGTTCAACTTTAGTTTTCAATTCAATAAATTTAGAAAATGTTTGATCCTTAAACTGTAGGAAGTAAATCCATACCTTTCTAGAATAATCATCAATCAAAGATAGAAAGTACCTTGCACCACTCCAACAGGATGTCTGTGCTGGTCCCCACAGATCAGCATGTACATAGATCAGTATAGCTCTGGTATTATGCTCCTCTCTTGAGAATTTGACCTTCTTGGCTTTGCCAAATACATAGTGCTCACAGAATCTCAACCTTTTGGTTCCTCTGTTTGTTATCAGCCCTTGTTTAGTCAGTTCAGCTAGGCCCTAATCACTGATATGTGACAGCCTTCTATGTCAGAGCTCTAAGTCTTCTAGTTTTGAGGATTGTGCCACTAATGCATAACTTGGAACTATTATATCTCTCAAAAAATACAAGTCATTGTGCCTTTTTTCACAAATGACTTCCTTGCCTTCCTTTAGGATTTGAAGACTTCCACGATTTTCAATGAAGGTGCATCCCTGTTCGTCTAGCACTCCCAAGGAAATAAGGTTTCTCCTGATTTAGGTACATATCTAACCTTCTTCACTATGACTTCTCTGTTGTCTTCGAGTTTTAGAACTACTAAGCCAATTCCAATCACCTTGCAAGTGTGATTGTCTCCCATGTAAACTGAGTCTCCCTCCCATGGTTTATAGTCAATACACCATGCCTTTATTTGACGTCATGTGGTAGGTACTACTTGAGTCCAGGACCGAGTCTCCCTTGTTATAAGTTTTCTCTTCCATGGGTCGAGTGTTGTCTACAACCAACACTTCACCATAATTTGTTCCTCTTTCACCAACAATAGCTTCTGTTTTGTTGTTCTCACTTGAGAAATTTCCTCTGTACTTAGAATCCTTCTTGTAGTAAGTGTTCTTCTTGTAGTGATTCTTCTTATAGTAAACCTTCTTAGAGTTTCTCTTGTAGTCATCCTTTTTCTCAGGACAATCCCTCTTAAAATATCCCTCTCTATGACATAGGAAATATTTCAATGCTGCTCTGTCTTTTGATCCTTTGTAGGAGGCTTTCCCTTACTTCTGTCTCTTCGAATAGTTCTTTCCTTTTAAATACAACAGTTCAACCCCTCCTTCTGACTCATTCTTAGCCTTTATTTCAAGTTCTATGCACCTCAAGGCATTAATCAGTGTGTCAAGATTGACATTGTCTCTTCCAAACTTCATAGAAATTTTAACATCCTTGAAGGTGTCATGTATAGAATTTATAAAGATTGTTGCTTCACTCTTTATACTTAATTTTTTTTCCCCTGAACTTGTAAAATCAGATGTATGTTTCTTGAATTCATCCAAGTTTTCTGTTACGCTCTTGGATGTATTCATGTTAAACGAAAAAAATCTCTCCCTTACATAGAGTTTATTAGGAAGATCTTTCTTATAAGAAAGAGAGTGTAGTTTAAGCCAAACCTTGTAGATTGAATCCTCATCCATTACTTGCCTAAAAACAGAATCACTTAGATTCAACATTATCGTTGTACTTGCAATATCTTTCATCTCCTTCTCGCTTATTTTATGATTGAAGATGACTCATTCGAGGGTGCTTTTAATGGCTCTTACTGCCTTTTGAGCTATTAAAATTATCCTTATTCTCTTTGCCCAAAGTGTGAAGTCTCCCGATCCATTGAATTTATCGGTCTCATACTTGGTTGAAGTCGCCTTCTTCTTTAGATCATAAAATTCTCCAAGAACTGCTTCCTTGAAAGCTTATTATTCTGTTTCTTGATTTCTTGCAGACTTCCTCTCACCCAAGAACCTGTGCTCTGATACCAAATTGAAGACAAAAATGGTGAGTAAAGCCCAATCAAAGTAAATTAGTATAGCCTGTTATGTTCAAGTTAAAGGCCCAAGTTACCAAATTGCTACGGCCCAATCCTATTTTAGTCATAAACCAAACAAATAAAGAATAAACCAAACCCGTGTAAATGAACCAAACAAACAATGTAAAAACCAAACCGGACTAAACGGTTTGAGATTGAGACATTTAATCTTAAATGGACGATTGAGATGATGTTGGTAGATTTGATGAACAACTTGGATTGCACCAGCTTCATCCTCATCTGTCGTGTACGTTCTTCGCATGTGCAACACGTCGACAGCCACTAACCCTAAAAACAAAACTGCTTCTCTTCATCCTGTGCTCCATTTCCGCCTTCTTCCATCTCCTTCCACGTTCGGCGAAAGTGATCATTCTGGCGATTTCACGCCAGAATCGTTGCTTCCTTGCCTTCTCCTCTTGACTTGTGTTTGGTTGTTGTGTGAAAGACCCCAATCCTTGAATTATCTGGTGAGTTTTCCTTATCTTTTCTTTATTTGTTTCTTTCTTCTTATGTTCTTGTTTCCTTTAGTAAAACTAATATATAACTTGTTTCTTTCTCGGGGGAATTTAAATAAAATTGAAGAGAGAAATAGAATCAGTAGAATTAGAAGAACAAGAGGAATTTACATGGTTCGACCAAAGAATTGCTTACATCCATGGAGAAGAACCAGGTTTAATTTAATTTCGTTCACCTTTCCACACACCCATCATCAACTAAGTAAAAGACTATTCAACTTATACAAGCTTAGGTAGAGCTTTAGGTGGTTAGTTCTTAGTTGGTTAGAAGCTTGTTACATAATTGTTTCTGTTGCTTTAAACTGACAGTAGTTTGAACCGTAACCTCGACTTTGAAGCTTTGCTAAAAGACCTCACAAACCATGAGATATACTGAAGCAACTGTTTTCATTCTCATAATAGGATGAATCCGAGCATTATAAGAAGACTCCTTAAATATTGTGTTGCCTGGAAATCTGTCTCTAATTTTTTTTTTTTTTTTTTAATCTTATAAGCTGCTTCTTGAATGACATTTTTTTTTAAGTTGTAAAAGCAAACTCATGCCTTTCTTCCCTCTTTTGTATGCATTTAAACAGAATTTTGAATTCGTTAAGTACGCACTTTCTTCTTTGCCTTTTGTACTCTCATATAGAGATCAAGAATATACGTTTTTTTTTTCTTTTGCTTTAGGTTTGTGACCATTTTTCTACAAATCATCTCTTAATTAATATTTTTTTTCTTCACCCATTTTTTTATTTCAGGGAATTACTCTCATTTATCTATAATCCAAGGTACAAGTACACATTAGACTTGTATGATTTTATTGGTACCTCTATTGGATGCGCATGTCTATAAATTTGATGTCCAACATTTTTTTTGTTTTTGAATTTTTTTAATCAGCATTTTTTTTACAAGTACACACTCATATTTTTTATATAAGTACACATTCATGTTTTTTCACTACGCGGTATCCCCTTCAAAGTCAGTGGATTTTTTTATCTTTAATGTCGTAGGTACCCATGGACTATGTTCTTTTTTAAAACGTAGATTCGTAAAATCTCATTAATAATGTCATACATGCCTACACACATACAACAATGGTCACTTCCGCTCCTGCAATATTTCTACAAGTCCTACACCACAGGTGGACGGTAGCTTATGAACATGTAGTGGTCACCACACTTTACAGGGACGACACTTTTGCTCCTATAGTGACAATATTCGTGCTAGATCAAGTTCTCACCATAGGTATAGAGTAGCTTGTAAATTCGCAGAGATAGTCGTCATACCCATGATTTTTTTTTTTGACTTTGAATGATTTTATGATTATTATTATTATTATCATGCCATGATTGAGCATCATTCACTTTCTTTATTTTAATAATTACATTTTTTTGTAGGAGTATCCTCTATCTTTTTTCAAACATGGTATATTTTTCTAAGCATCTAAGTCTGAATATAAAATGCTTAGTGATCTTAAGAGACCAAGAACAATCTATTGAATATGGAATCATTCTGCTTATAGGAAGAGGGATATACGAAAACTATAGAGAATTTCAACCACCTATAAAAAGTTCTAATATATTATCTAGATAGTCAAGAGAGAGATATTTAGACTCTAATCAATCATTGGAAGATGGTTCTTAGATTCTCTTATTCATAATCAGTTACCAAACAAAGACCCTTTTGTCAACGTTCGGTCGTCGAATAATAGAGTATGATAAAGTACATTGAGAAAACCTTGTGCTAAAGATTCAAGGGGAATTTGTATATACTATTTTTTATTGGAAATGACTGGAAGTTGTAGTGTCTATAAATGAAAAATTACTCAGAAGAGTTTGAATGCTTGATGTTGTAATGGCTTCATTATACACATATGATTGCCACACTTATATTATTTGAGCCTTTTGTGAGGCATGGTGTCCTGCAACAAACACACTTCATAATTTGTTAAGAGGGTTATCCATCACCTTATAGGATATGTGGAGGCTAGGCAATCTTCCTATCAAAGAACGATTCTATGATGAAATTATTCCTAATTGTAAAGAGTTATTAGCTTCACTTGAACGAGAAGAAGAAGAGTATCCTAAGAGTTGGAGCATCTTTTTGCTGCTTATTATAACATTGTCTCTAAAAAAATCAATCAATCTCACATAAGTTCATGGATTTCTTTTTGGTTTAAAGAAAACTTAAATTACCCAAAACCTCTTGCTAGAAGAGCTAAAAAGAATTATCGTCCTCGTTCAATCCATAACCAAAACGAAGTGCCAAAGAAATTTCATGATTGGATAGAGAAAGAGAAGAATTTCTTTGATAAGTTAAATATAGACCTATTTTTGGTTATCACACTTTTCTTTTTCATGTCCTCTTTTCGTTCTAACTTAATTTTATCAGCTTCTTTTGTCAAATGAATATCTACAGGAGTTGGTACTTTTACCTTATCATTTTTCATGTAGAACTTTGCATCAACAAAATAAGACTCAACTTCTAAGAATTGGTTTGTATGTCCATCACTTTCTTAACACCCTCCTGATAAAACTTAAAACATTGATGCAATGTGAAGGTAGCAAATCAATTTTCATGGATCGAAGGATGTCCCTGCAGCAGTCGATATGTATTCTTGCAATCTATGACATGGAAGGAAGTGTACGCATTAATTTTATCCAATGATGATCTCTAGAACACACCATGGCCCTTGCTCGTTGCCCAACTTGGTCGAAGCCTTGAATTACCAATTTGGTGTCAATGAGCTCTTCTATATCGATGCCTAGATATTTCATGGTCGATTTAGGCATTATGTTTATTGTTGATCCATCATTAATTAGAATTCGTTCAACTCTTTGTTCTCAAATAAAGACTGAAACAAACAAATGACAATTATAAGGCTTTGACTATAACAATAAATCCTCATCAGTGCAACTTAGTGACATGGATTGCAAATTCCTTGCACATGTTGTAGTTACATGATTAGTTACACTAATTGAGTCTAATCGTGCTTCATCAAAAACATCTTTTGCTACTACAGAAAATAATGACAAATCATCTACATTACATGTAGCCTTGACTTTGTGTTTGATTTCTTCCTTTGATAAGCTTGATAGATTTTTATGAGCACTTACTACGTGTCTGACGACGACATTATATATTTCTTCATCATCTTTTAAAAAATCTTTTGGGAAGAATTCTACAACCGTTAAGGCTTGACGTGTCATGTGAAGATCTTCATTTTCTTCCACCACTACTTTCAACTTCTTCATATTTCTTCTGTTTTACCTCTTTCGTAGTCTTTTTCTTCTTTTCCCTTGAAATATATGTGATTCTTTCTAAGCATAACTTTGTTTTGTCTTTTTACGACGAATCACAAAAGTCAAGTCTTCGTCTTCATCTTCAAGTGAATTTGAAATATATCTATCTTAATTCAAATCTCACATTTTCATTATTGCAGTCAAATGCTTGTATTGAAAACCTAACAACAACAGGTTCAAATGAACCAAATTGAATCAAACAATGAGATTGATTATATGTAGATGTCTTAAGCAATTGAACTACAGGTTGAATGATTGTAGATGCATAATTTGTTTGGGCTACGTTTTCGAGATCTAAATCTATTTTCTTTTCTTGGGCTAATCTCAAAAATCAACTCTTTAAGAACAAAACACATCTCCACAGGATAACGAACTACACAATGATACTTGTAATAGTTAGGATCATCTACGTTACCTAACTTCTCAGGTCGTTTGCTTTCTGGTAGTTGGATAAGTTGTTTCTCAAGTAATTGGTCAAACATATTAGTAATGTCAGAATCTGGGAAAGGATATACTTTTTCTTTCTTTCTTTTAGGGTTATGCGACATTTCTCGCTACCTTGCGGTCGCCTCCATCTTCTTGTTCTTTTCTTTCGAGGAAAACTTTAATGGAGTTGATCAATTTACGACCGTTGAATCTTTAGAAGTGCTTTTGGAGACCTTTTCGACCTTGACCTTCATCTTTTCTTTTTAGTTATCTAAAGATAACACTTCTTTGTTTCCTCTACTAGCAATGCTCAATTTCATAACATGAGTGCGTGTTGCCAACTCTTAAAACAATAGAGCTTTATTCTTTCAGGATGTAGAGAAGACCCCAATGCATTCTTTGAATGCACTTGACAATGGAAGATATTTTGCTGAGGCGGTCTTTACAATTGAGACTTAAAGCTCTTTAGCATTTCATATAGTCGAGGACATATTTGCCTTTCCTCTGTTTTGTACTTGTCAATTTTTAATAGTTCGCCTAGTACTGTAGAATCTTTTATGAAATTCTTTCTCTAATTCCTCTCAGGTGTCTATTTGTTTCAGACTCTAAGTCAGCGTACTAGTCAAATGCATGACCTTTTAAGGTTTGATCAAATTGTCTGACAATAAGGTCTCCTCGTTTACAAGCATTTTCGCATGTCCCGTAAAGGAGCAATATGTGGCTTAGGGTTGCATTTTCAATTAAAATCCTTGAACTTAGGCGGCTGGTAACCTGTAGGCATTCTAAAGCTATCTATTCTTTTTCTGTACGACTTGGAATATAGGAGAGAACTTTAAGTTGGCCACCATATTGAACTCTTATGGAGTTTGTGATCATGTCTTGCAGCTATTAGATAGATAAAGAAGCGACTAAGGCTGAAGGTGGTGTGGTTCTTTCTCTAATAGAGTATTCTTTTCCTTTTCCATGTCTTTGCTCAGCAGGAGTTTGACATGACTCTATCGTCTCTCGATTCTGCATTTGATTTTTCAAAAAGGAGATCTGTCAATCTCTATCCTTTATTATTATATGTAAACCCTCAAGCCTTCTTTCAAATTATGTCATTATGATGTCTCTTTCAGTTGTTAACAGTTGGGATGAATTGGTCAAATGACAAGTTATTTTCGCAACAAGTACATCAGAAACTTCTTCAAATTGCTCTGTGATTTTTTTGCAATTACGCCATGTATTGTTTAAATCTTATTTATCTCCAAGGATTTGGAGCGGTTACATGTCACAAGTCCAACACAACTATGTGAAGCAAGTATCTTTGATGCAACTCTTCCAGATGCCATTAAAGCTTATGTTTCGACAATACACTTAGCTGCAACTTTTTGTGACGTCAACGAGGTTTCTAATGCAACATTTCTAGATGTCATATTTAATTATGTAAGAGAGAATGAGATGAGAGATAGAGATGGTTCCACTAGACGTGCCAATTTGTTTACACGAGATTTCACTATAAAATATGAAAGCGAGAGACGTATAAATGAATATTGAATTTTATTGATTTGAGCGTGTATTGCAATCTCTAATGTTTCTCCTTTGATTCTTTCTCTCAAAATGTTAAATCTTGAAGGATTCTGAAGATGGTGATCAGGGAGAGATCTCTATTTATATAGTTCTCATGGACCTGTGGACTTGGGCTTGATAGGTCGTTGGGTCTAAACATTTATGAGTCTTTGGGCTTGAAGCTCGTGTATCTTTCGGCTTACTATATTGAGTCTAGTTTAATTTGGACTCAAACTCTAAACAACCCCACTTATTGTTCAATTAATTATGAAAATTTCTCAATCAACACTATTTTTTTCAAATCCTTTATTAGGAAGAATTAGAATTGGACATATAAACTTAAAGATAACACTAGGTATGTAGTTTTTTGAGAAAAAAATATTTTGCCGTAATTGCATAGGACAACTTTATAAATTTGTTCCCGGCTGACGCCCTCTATTATTCTACTTCAAATAAGATCTTATAGGGTATTAATTGTAAGGTTTCGATGATAATTCTATCTTAGATAAACTTTTTTCTAGAAGAAGGATTGAAAAGTATCGTTTTGATATGGGCCATTTTAATGCCCGATAATCCGTAATGATGTTATTGACTTGGGACTTATTAAAAAAACTCTTATCACCTTATCTTTAAATCCCTTGCACAGAGTCGTCCCATTAGTTTGTGAAATACAGTTTATAAAATCATTTGAAATGTCTTTCTAATAGGTTAATAAAAGGTTATGGAGAAGGTTATTTCTCACAACAAGGCTTGGTTTGTACCATACAAACTTAGTTTCTATAATATTCTTATTAGTTTTGAATGTGTACTCAATCAACGAAAAGATTGAAGGTAAGAAGGGTTTTAGTTGTGTTAAACTTGATTTGAGCAAAGCTTTTGATAAAGTCGATTGAGCTTTTATTTTTCATACTATAGAAAAGTTATGATTTTTCCCTTCTTGGATTTGTAGGATTAAGCGTTCGTTGGAACGTTGGTTTTCTCCATCCAGATCAATAGGCATCCCTAAGAGGATTCTATCCACAAAAGGGGTTGAAATAGTGGACTCGTTGTCCCTTTTCTCTTTATCATTTCTGCTGTCTCTCGATACTGCAAAACAAAGAAGAATTCCTTAACTTTTTCTAAAGTTTAAATATTAGTAGTTTCTACTTGTACATCATGAGTTGTTTCAAAATTCCAAAAGACATTTGTGATAACCTGGACAAGATAAATGCTCCATTTTGATTGTTGGAAGCGTAATATAAACACTCTCAAAACAAAGAATTCAAACAAAGAATATTTCACTTTTATTGAATAACTTTCAAGCTACAAACTTGATTCACATTTTTCTCTCAAGCCCACTTTACCTTTACGTTTAATACATCCTATTTATAGGCTTGATTGGTCTAGAAATATCATCATGTACCAATTGGAGTCTTTTTTATGCTCTCCATAAACTCCTTTTTAGAATTACATCTCTATGTTGTTTTCCCACCATGCAATTAGTACATACGTTGGATGATGCTTTAACTATTGTAGCTCTTTCACCATTTGCTTACATTGAATGTTTTTAAGCCTTTGAAGCCCAAACACCCATATATGTAGCGTCAAAGGTGAGTTTCATCTTTAAGAATTTTTCGAAAGTTGTAGAAGTTTTGGGTGTAAATCTTGCCCAGCAATATGAACATTCTGTTTGCAGACATTATTGTTTGCATAATAAGCCCTTTATCGGGATGATTGATTTTGCATATTTTATGTTGTATCAAAATCGATATACCTTTTTCTCTCAACTGTTCGACACTCAATAAGCTGTTTTTAACTCAATTATATATAAAACATCAATGATTACTTGAGTAACTTCAACAATTTGCAATTTAATGTTACCTTTTCTCAATATAGCCATATTGAAATTATTACCAATCTTTAGATAGTGGCGAAATTTCTCATTAAGATTTGAGAACCACTCTTTATTTTCGCACATGTGATTTTTACATTCTAAATCAAGATACCAAAGATATTCAACCCTTGATTAATTGAGCTCCGCATATGACATCAACAACATTTCTTCTTTTTCTTCGACTTCACCACAATTCACTTCATTTTTCCATTGAGGACATGCATTTCGAAAATGTTCTAATTGATGACACTCATAACACTCAATTGTAGCTTTGTTGAATGATTGTACCCCTCTTCCTCGAAATGCTCCACGAGTTTGATCACCACCTCTTCCACTAGTTCTATCATCGTAGGTCGCCTTGAATGCTTGTTCGTCACCTCCATGCCCATTCATCCTTTACTCATATACCAACAAGCTACTCTACAACTCATCAATATTTAATGTGTCTATGTTCTTAGACTCTTTAATTGAGTATACAACATAGTCAAACTTTGAGGTTATTGATCTCAAGATCTTTTCTATGGTCGCCACTTGCTTAATGTTTCACCATGAATCTTCATCTTATTTTTTATGGTGAGTGTTCGAGCAAAGTATGAACCAACACTTTCACCCTTTTTCATATACAGAATCTCAAACTTCTTTCAAAGAGCTTAGAGCTATGCTCTTTTGACTCATAGAATCCCATATGTTCTTGGAAGTGTCTCAATAAATAATTTTTTCCACAATAGTTCAATCAATAGATTGAAATAAATAATTATTTACCTTCGAGTCTTTTAGCTTTTAGCCTGCAACTGATTTTTGTTCTCATTTAGCAATCTCCATTTCTACTATTGTCTTAGGGATTTTATTCTCCACCAAGGTCCAATTTTCCTTTGATGGAAAAAAGTTTTTCATAAGCATGAACCAATGATAGTATGGTCATCAAACTTAGGAACGACAGGTTAAATGAAATTGTTTTATGCTGCCATACTTTGATTATATTTCAGTTCACCATTTTCTTCCTAAGAAACTGTTGTTTCTTTTCTCTCTCAATTAGACTACTATGACTCTGATACCAATTGTTGAAGAACTCTTAATAGAAAAAACTCATGGAATAGATTGAACTCGAACTGCACATTTATTTAGAGAAGTTGATGGCCTATATAGGCCTTACAAAGAGATAAAAAATAGTAAATAACTACCCACTATTTATGAAGTGATTAATGCCTAAATAAATGGTCAAGCTCTACCTGATGTCCTAAATAATAGGATTTATTGACTAAACAAAGGGGGGAGGAAGATAAGATAGTAATAAGTATCTATCCCTGGATTTCCAGGAAGGGCTCTTCTTTCGTCTTAAATGTGAAGGCGGATTGGAAGTGAAAACATGTGGCTGATTTGATCGGAGAGGACAAAAGGTGGAGAGATAGCTTAGTGAGAGCGGTATTTAATGTAAAGGAAGTTGAAGTTATCTTTAGTACTCCATTAAGAAAAAATTAGGGGAAGGATGAGATTATTTGGAATTATTTCCCCAAATGTATCTTCTTTGTGAAGAATGTTATCATTTGGCTTACTCCATTGAGGGTAAGGAGGTGGCTTCCTCTTCTCAACTTATGAGCCAATCGATTTAAGATTGTTTATGAAAGGTGAAGTTTACCCTAAGATTAAAGTCGAGGCTTGGAGCGTTATCTCTAACGTTATCCCTACTAAATGTAATATTTATAAGAAGGGTATTGTTGTTGATGTTTCGTGTTTGATTTGTACGTAGATGTGAAAAAGAATATGTTGAAACTATTTTATTTTTGACTTCTTTAAGCATATATCAATCTTGTGTTTTTTTTATTTACTATCAAAAGTGATCAAACAAACTTATATCCTAAATTTTGCACTTTAAACAAAATTTTCCAGCAAGCACATAAGTTGTAAAACTTAATAGTGAAAAAGAACATCGGGGATATGTGGTTCGGAACGTTGGTCTTACGTCCATGGGCACCTAAGCGTAGCCTAGGTGAGACAATTCTATTAGAGGTTTTATCAAGAACAAGTTCAAAATTACATAATCAATTACAGGAACATAAACTAAATACAATACAAGTGATTCCAATTTGAAAAACTAATAAAATTGCCCAAGAAGTTGCTCATGCAAAAACAAGAATAAGGAAAAAGGAAAGAGACAACCTAAAGAAGAGAAATGGCTTCTTTCTTCATTCCATGATTGCTTCAAGAACCCTTCAATTTGATGAAAAAAACTTTAAAGTGAATGGAAGCCCAAACCTCATGAAAAACACCGAAAAGGAGATGGAACACCAATATCTGGCCAAATATTGGCCGGAAAAGTCGATTGCAGGTGCACCCGAGGCGGACCGCCGATGTAGTCGCCGCCAGCGACGGTGATGGCGCCTTGCCTAGACCCCATGCGTGGGGTCTCTCTCCCTCTCTGTTTTGCAGCTCTCGACAAAATGGATGGATGAGGGGGGAATGAATTGCAACCTCCCCCTTTGCTTTCTCTTTTTTTACTTGAAAATTGAGGACAATTACTCAATTACCCTCACTTTCCTTCTATTTTACTAAAACACTCTTGATTCATTGCAAACTTCCTCCAAAAACTTAAACAAAATTAAGTTTTCTAAATTGACAATTCCCCTCTCAAAACATCAATCAAAAGCTTAACCAATTGTGTTAATGAGACCACATATTTATACTAAAAAAAAGAAAGAGTGCACATGGGTAAAATAAGATTGGCTACATATTACATTAATTTTGGTTGTTAAATAACCCCTAAACTAATTAACCAATTCTAACAATTTAACTAATTACCCTAATTATCATTAACTATATATTTTAACTAATTCATGTAAATGATGTTTAATTAAAATAAAATTCTTAATTAAAGTTTATGCCATATTTTAACCGAATCAAATATCCATTTGCTTAACAAGTGTAAAATATCTAGAAGAATTTGGGAGGAGTATTTTTCAAGCATGGTTGAGCATAAATTTGACTTTAGAGGCATTAATTCCGGTGAGAAGTTTAGGGATAAGCTATTGTTAAAGGTGAATTGTGGAGATAGATATAAAGCTCTTTGAAATTTTCGTAATTTGTGTTTTATAGGTGGGTGAAGGGGGTTTTGATGATTTGTTATTGAAGGTATCTAATTTAATTAGCTCTCATAATTTGGTGTTTGCATATTCTTTTATCTCTAGATCGAGATTGGCCTAGTCTTCAGTGGATCAGTGGAAAGCACCCCAAAAGGGTTTAAAAGCTAAATTTGGATGCCTTCTTTAATTCTCACTCAGGCAGGGGCGGTGTGGGTTGGATTGTGAGGGACAAATGGCTCAATGGAGTTAATCTCTGTCAAGAGAATCTATATGCTTGGCTCTACATGGATTCCCATGTTGTGAATGCTATTGTGGAGTGCTCAGAGACTTGACAGAAATTAACAATACTTTTGTTAATACTAATTAGACGAGATCTTATTTTGAAAGCATGCATGTTTCTTTTTGTAGTAGATCATGTAATAGAGTGGTTGATTTGCTAGTCAATTAGTCTTGGTGTGACTCGTTTGATGCCAACTTTTTATCCTTATCTGTGGAGGATAATATTAGTTTTTGGAGAGAGTCGCTCTCCTCTTGTGTGGTTCCCGCAAGAGAACATTGGGTCTGGATGTTCTGTTGATTCGTTAATGAAGGTTCAAGTTTTCATCAAAAAAAATAATATAAAGAAAAAAAAAGAAAAAGCACACATATATATATTTTAGATATTATAATATAATACTTCAATATGTATTATAATATACCGTGAAATGTTATTCTTTTTTATCGTACATATCAAAATATCACTTCATTAATTACTACCATGTATTACGAGTAAATATATACATAATATTATTATGTGTGTGTTTATATATATAATTATGTATTATTAATACCCTTCTAGTTCGTTGATCCATGTATATAATATTAATGTTAATATCAAGTCATAAACTAGCTTTGTATATGATGTGGAAATGAAATTTTAAGTCGTTCGTGTATTAAGACTAAATATATATGTAATATTGTATTATCATGATACTGAATTATACACCACTTAGTGACAATTTTGTAATTAAACTCATCTTTAATTTAGGGTTTTGTTTAAAATAGGATTGACGACCGCTTTTTTTCGCAATCTCATCTTCTCAATATCCTTAGTGATCAAGTTATATACAAAATCATCGTTCACCGGGGTTGTAAAGAGACAATGATGATTGGGGAGACAACGATGAGATGTACTTCATGTCATTTTTATTTTCTTTCCGATAGTTGAAATCTGACCGGTAAATGTATCTTCACCAACGTCCACAGAGAATATGATTGTAGATGATGCTACGAGAGGACAACGTCTTTGAAAGAGTCGACTTCGAGGAAACAACTTTGTTGTTTTGCGCTTCAAATTTTTGCCTTCTTCGTCTGCGGGACAACGGTGAGACGATGGCGGTGGAAGAAATTTCTTCTTATTTAATATAGTCTTTTCTTATTTAATATTTTTCTTAGTTTTAAAATGTTTGAATTAGTTTGTTTATAGTTTAGGATTTGACTAATGTGATAATTAGTTTCTAATTTTGACTAGTGGTGCAAAATCCTCTAAAAACAAATTAATTGTTTTAAATCTATTGAACGGAAAATTTTATTCAAGTGAAAATGATTGAAAATTGTGAAAATTAAAACACTTTGGTATATATGAATTATGTTCTAAAAAATTTGAATATAATTCACTAAAACATTAAGCATAGAAGCAAAAAAAGAAAAATATAGGCCTAATCGATTGTCACTTTTGGTTTAATTTTTTTTTTTTAATCAAAAAAAAAGTGTGTGTGTGCGCGTGTGCGCGTGTGTGTGCGTATGCGTGTGTGTCACCACCTCCAATATTGTAACCTCAATAAAAAACAAAAAAAAAAAAAAAATAAAGATAGCCTTCAAACAAGGTTCATTTTTCATTTGTCCATTCTCACTATTTTAAACACGAAATGGACAATAACCAATAGCATAAGGTAATTTAGGTATTGGAAAGTTTGTTAAGGCTCAAGTCTACTCTCAAGCTATCATCTCTACTTGGATATGGATATCTATCTTCTTTATTTGTTCTATACTTTTAGCTGCTTGTTGTATTCTCTATTGTACGAATATTGGTTGCTGTGTTAAAAGTATATTGATTGATTCTTTTATATACTCAGCCCTATGAGTTGGAATTCACTAAAGGATTACTTCATCTTCGTCTTTTTTTCTCTAGCGTTTTATTAACTTCGTAAAGACCCGACCCAACTAAGGCCACGTAAAGGGCTAAACCCTAAATGCATGATTTAAATGGTCCTTAAAGAAAGCAGAAAACATGGCAATAAATACCTTATTTATTATGCCACAATTATCGTTCGAAAACATGTAAAAATGAGTACCCAGTTATAAAGATTATTATGGAAAACTAGAGAAAAACATCATACAACAAACATCAGTCTAGTAAAGGAAAAATTCAGGTGAACAATGCAGAATAAAATAAATACGCTAAACCAGACACGACACACCACAAGTCATGGCTTTTCCAACCCCCCGATCAGCCATCCTGGTAGAGTCCATGCATACCTGTGGAGTCCACAGAAAATAAACAGGGTGAGTTACTAAACTCAGTAAAGATCCCTAACCGACACAACTAAGACAAATAGTACATATGAATCATGGTATAATGAATGAATGATAATATCATCGGAGTCTCGTTGGAGTTATACAGTTCCAGACGCTCAGTGGATGATGAAGGTGACATCGGGGCTATCTCGAAGGTATATGTCACTCCCGGGTCCGACAAGATGATTTTATACACCTCCTGGGCTACCCTGATAGGGAATGCCACTCTCGGACCTTCATTAATTTAGTCACCTGCTCGTGAACTTATCAAATACATGCATAACGCCACTAGATATATATATATATATATATATATATATATATATAATAAAAGTAAAACTGAGACATTCTACAGAATACGCAGAGACACGGCAAACAAGGCACTCAACACGATTAAATTCCTCTAAGTTAGCCTACACATGTATTTACTTATTTATAGAAATTCAAGCTAAGGTAAAAATTCTCTTACCTTGGTCAAAAATCACTAAATTCTCTTTTGAATGCTTGAACTACGCGTCCTGATGTTGTTTCCAAATTTAGCTCGCCAAAACAAGATTAAAAAGTCCTTGTTTGCCCTTAAAACTATCAAAAATGGACTCGAAATGTCGAAAATACCCGAAAATCACTACCAGGAAATTTTTCGACTCGTGGCCAGAACAGTAATCGACGGCAGTGGCGCGTGAAGGAACGGTGACGGCACGTGAATTCCACGTGTAGGGGACAACGCCTGCAGCTTTGGGTGCACATGGCGTACTCTGATTGCGGGACTCATGCTCGGGCGAAAGCCTTTGCAGACTCGGAAAACGTCAGACAATCAGGAGCTAGGGGCGTCAGACCTGTCGGCGGCGATTGTCGGCACGGAAAACCGAGGAGGCTGTTGGTTGGCTCCGAGCTTGTGAGACGACGGCGGCTGCGACAGTAACACGTGGCAGCTTCTGACTGGCTCTCACTGGTGGCGGCACGGACCCCCACCTGACAGATTTTGACTGGCTCTCTCTTTTGGATTTATATATAAGGACAAAAACCCCTGAAAAATTACCAAAATGCCCCATTGGGCTAAAATTGACAATTTTACCCCTAGTTTTCAAATTCTGACTTCACGCTCCTCGAGATATGATTTTAATAAATACTTTTAACCCAAAATAAATTTCAAAACGACTTACGGGATCCTCGGTAAGCCCAAAGATTAAGAAACCAACCTTGAAAATTAGGGAGGGAAAGGTCGGGCTGTTACAACAGCTACGTGATGGCCAGCACCAATTGATCTGCGACATCTTAAACTCTGACCTTTAGGAATCAAACTTCCATTAAGCAACGTCCGTGAAGGTATTCCTAATCAATCTCCCACCTTAAGGGAACCTAAAATTGTGAACTTCACTGAGAATACCTAACTTGTGCAAATCAGATCTAGCGGAGTTTCGGTAGGAAATCCTCATTTTGTCAACATTCTTAATCAAGTCACTTCTATTAGGATGGATCGAAACAACTTTCTATTATGGAGAGATATAGTTCTCCCGATACTGAGGAGCTACTTGTTGGACGGTCATCTTGATGGTAAACATGATGTTCTGATGTTAACATTATTATTCCTTCTTCTGAAGATGAATTAAATGGATTCGTGATGCATAATCCAAAAAATGATATATGGGTTCAAGCAGATCTGTGACAAACTAGTTAGAATGTCCTTGTCTTTAAGTTGATTTACTAACTCTTAATCAAGAGTTTTCTTGGAAATTAAAAATAAGTCTTGAATGCTTGGGGTCCAAGTTTAAATTCATAGAAGCTTAGGTGCCAATTATTGAATTGTGGGAACAATTCTTTATAAATAGAATTTAAAGGGACTATTTTGTAATTAAAACCTAAAGCTTTTTAGTGTACTGTTTTCCCTTCCCCTTTAGGGAAAAAACTTCACGCCGACCCACTCCTTGCTCGATTATTCATTCAATATTTGTGGGTTATTATGGATTGTTAATTTGAAGCTATGAGCAGTTCGTTTCCGTTTGAGCGCTCGAATAAGAGGTGTTAAGCAGCGGGTATGGTATCGTTTCACCCAGTGGCTCCATCTTTTCTCTCTCGAGCAAAATCAACCTTCTCAATCTTTGGTTTCATCCTCCCTCTGCCTTCGTCTCATCCAATCAACTTTAATCGTCGTCGACCATTGATTCCGACTGAAGCTCTCTAACTTTGTGAGTTCTCTGCAACCTTTTTGTTCGAGTCAAGGTAAGATGGTTTAATCGCGATCCTGGAGAAGGCCAATAAAGGGTTCTTGGTCTGATTTGAAGTGCTGGTTAGCTGGGGTTTTAGATTCATTTCAAACACTTGCAAGGGTGTTTGTTTTGTGCGTGGTCGAGCAGCTTGTGTGGTTTTCTCGAGTGGGTTTGTTTTTGTGGAAAATGTTGATTTTGGGTAAATCTCGGTTTGTCTATATGAAGATCGTTTTAGTTGGTTTAGTTTATGATTATTGCTATCTTAGTTCACTTAGGATTCAATTGAGCTCTTTTTTATTTTTTGTTGTGTTAATCTGTTGTATAAAACAAATGGGATTTGTGTTTAGGTTCTCATATTTTTGTGCTACAATATCTTAGAGAAGAAGAAGCTTGTACAAGTCTAGCCAGTTGGCCTTAGTGTTTGTCAAATGCGAGATGCACTGTTCGAAGACACAAAGAGTTGGCAGTCATTTAGATTTGTTTCCCTTGAGCCGAGATTGATGCTTTATTGACAGTCAGTTTAAGAAGGTTATCTTGGTTAAAGTATGTCTGGTTTGCTTATGTTTTGAGGAGGCTACCTTACGAGTATTAGTTTAAGAAATAAGGTTTAAGGCTAACCTAGACTCGCCTTATTACTTGGGTGTGCTCACTCTCGTTTTAAGGATTGTCTAGTTTTTGTAAGGATATGGTTGTGGTTTGAACTATTTGATGAGGGTTGCAGTTGATTCAAGCTAGTTGTTGAAAACTAGATTTATAAGTGTGGATCGTGTTCAACCTTTAGCTAGAACGACGTTTGATCTAAAGTCTAGCTATAGTTGGTTTTAGTAGAACCTTGGTAAGGGACCCTAATCAGGATTGATTGTATAACTCAATCTCATTATGCTTGCTTTCACATATTGCATCATTGTGATTTAAACAGTATTATATTTCTGAAATTTGTTGTTAGATTCATATACAACTTTTTGTTTACTTGTTCGTATATGTATTCTTAACTTTAGTTTACTTATTGATACTCATTTGTTGAATAGGTTCTAATATTTGATGCACGATCATTTCCTTAGTTATAACATGTAACCTTGAGTGATATCTTGTTGTGTATATGTCCCTAAACTAAATCATGTAAGATGTATTGTATGAATTGTTATCTTGCGTGCTAGGTATTTTTAATAGTTTTAGGTTGATTATATTTTTAGCATATCCTTGTAATGCCATGCGTTGTCTATTGGTTCTTTGGTATAGTATGTAGTTCTAAGATGTCTGTCTGTTCTTCACATATAAGCAAATTGTATTAGGTTATAAGATCTATTGTATGTGTATGTGTTGAATAGAGTATTTAGTATCTCATTCCTTCATAGCGTGAGCATATCGACCAGATGGCCAAAAATATCTCTACTTCGCCGTAGGGTGGTTGCAGTAGACTATAAGGTCTATTGCTACTTGGCAGGTCAGGGAACGACCCATCATGGTGGTCAGAAGCGGCAACGTTCTCAAACGAATGGAGGTAGTCTGATGTAAAAGATTATGCTTGCGGAAGGATGTCTTGCAACCATCCCAAGAGCGGTGCGTTGCCATAACTTTAGACGTGTGAGGTATCCGACCGCGGTCGGTGCTCCTGCAGTTCTTTATGATACATAGGGAGTAACTCGAGATACTATTGGGTTTATATTTTACTATTGCATAGTTAGAGCAGCACAGATTGCGCTTGTTCTTGACTGACAAGTGGAAGTGTGAACCAGGCTTCAGCTAGTGTCTTTGCTAATACTTGGGCAGATACCTATACCTACAGTTGGACGAGCTGGTGACTTGCATAGTACCATACGGTAACCTGATAGGTTCTTGTTCACCTAATTTGCGGCGGAGGTACATCGGGAGATGCTTGAGTGACTCCATCACATTACACCCAAGTATTGAGGTGCTCATCCTTACGCGATAGGTTCGCGTAATGGCTTTTTGGGTTTCATGGCATTGGTTGTGAAACTTCTCCTCGTTTACCGTCACGTGGTATGGGACATGGGGCATAGATACTCACTAGTCGGGATATGTTCCCATTCATTTGTGCATGTTATTCATAGCCTTTTTATTACACATGACTTTATTCTGTAAGTTGTGTGCACCCCGTGCGAGATTTCTTACTTAGTTTTCATACTCTCCCTTCGTTTTATGTTGAGATGTAGATTCAAACCACAGTTGTATATATGCATCACGATAGATAACCGACTGCTAAGGATATCCCTAGTGAGGACGTGTTTGTTTGAGTTTTATGTTGAACTTTTTTTTGCATCACATTCCTTCGACATGAACTATTGTAATAACATAATTCTTTAAATTGTTTTAGTTTTGAAAGCGAGATCTCGGAGTTCTTAAGTTTTAACTATTTAATCTGGATAAATTAGATGTTTTGATTTCTACTTGCAGGTCTTTTGAAAATTAATTTATATGATATCTTGTTTCTGTTTACAGGTATGGATTTCCCATATTTTAGGGGAAACTCTGCCAAAAATTTTAAGAAATTTTTTCAAGCATTAGTAACCTTCGTGGTATAATCTAATAGTCATAAATTTGGTCGTTACAAGATAAATTGCTTATTGAGTGGATTTATAACTCTATGACTACTGAAGTTGCCTCTCAGGTAATCAATTGTGAATCTGCCTTAGCCCTTTTCACAAAAAGATTTTCTCAAAAGAATGCTTTAGCAAACCAGGAAATGAAACTTGAAGATGATCAACTATTTAGGCCGTATGAAGAGATATGCTGACAATTTTTATCTTACAGGTGCTTCTGTTGATACAAAATAACTGATCTTATATGATGTTTGTGCTGAATATGAAGAGTACACACCTATTTGTGATGGTCATTCAAAGTCAATAAATGAAGTGGAGTGATATTCAAAATCTTCTTCTCACTTTTTTTGAGAGCAGACTAGAACACTTGCAAATTTTGAAATGCTCGACCTTTGTCATTCAGTCGATAGCCAACTTAGTCATTCATTATCATAAAAAAATGGTCAGTTTAACAGTTAATAATCTGGATAATACAACAATAATCAAGGAAATCAGTCTCATAAAGGATCTCAATCATTAACAAGTATCGCGTTTTCTAACATGACTCTATATCACAACACCATTGGCTCCTTCACTATATCCTTCTCACTAGGCTAGACATCGCCTTTGTGTTGGCTTTTTGGCTATTATCTCAAATTAATTAATTTTAATTAATTAATTAATATTTTGATGATGACAAACTCGAA
>JBBMEG010017194.1:15379-28196 GCA_037832605.1 Cyclanthera cordifolia | reverse complement strand
GTACCAACCCAACCCTAAATCAGTATGGGTGGGTGAACTTTGGTCAAGGGATCATCTTCACATCTTAAAATTTAGGGCTAGATCCTTTTAAAATTAAAGAAATTATTGTTAGATGAAACCACCAATGGTTTTGAATATGAGGTGCAATGGTAGAGTATTTAGGTTTTGAATGTATACTTTTCTCGACATTTATGCTTCAGATATATTTCTATATGTTTTGAGGATTGTAAGTTTTAAGTTTTTGAGTAAAAAAAAATTGAATCCATTAATGTGGAGAAATATGTTATATTTGTTTTCTAATTCCATAACAATAATAGTTCAATTTTGGTAATCTCATTATAATTACAATTATAATCAAAGCAGAGGCTGGCATATTCTCCATGTGGGTTTGATTATGTTTCTGTAATTGATGGATGTACAGTGAAGAAACACCACTGCTCATCTATTCTTCATTTTGGATATTATCCTTTTGTTTCAAATATCCAATTTACATAATGACCGGCTGCTAATGGTGGTCTAATTGGTAATAATACATTATCTCTGAATTCATTTGTGGAAGTGTTTGGGTATTATTGTTGCGGCAATGTTGGGCTATGAAATTATAATCGAAATTTGCTAATCTCATCATATCAATGTAACTTCTGAACAAAAGTATTATAATGAGGTTAGCAAAATTCAACTATGTTTTTTTATGGATTTTGGACTATGGATGAGAAAAGAAGGGAGGAGTAGATAGACGAGTTGAAGAGAGATAAAACTTGTGGAAAACAAAAGAATAAGAGATAAACGAGTGATAAAAAAGTTCTTTTAACATAAGGGATCAATTTGTCAAAGCGAACATAGTTCAATCGACATTAGAAATGTACTAGCATGTGCTTGATCTGTGGTTTGAGTCTCTCACTCTCAATGTTGTGTGACCTCAAAAAAAAGAAAAAAACACGAGCTCAATTTTTAACTTTCTAAACAGTCGATGATCAAATTTGAACATCTGAAAGTAAAAAAATGAAGAAGTTAAAATTAGGCAAACAACAAAATATTGAGATTAAATTTACTTGAAAATCCAAAAATTAAAATAGAAAAAACATCAAAATCTAGTGACAAATGATATTGTAAAATAAAATTTAACAAGATACTTTTTGTTGATATCGAAAAATGGTACTCCAAAATCAATGGTAAAAAATTGTTTACCGATGACGAAATTGCTGCAAAGCAATGAAAATTAGGCACATCGATGTGGTGTCAGCCATAGGATCTCGGTGTCTAAGTTAGTACAAAGTTTGGAGAGTATTTTAGAGAGAAGTTTAGAACTTAGAGCAACTTACAAGGGGTTGTTACCGCAAATTCAGCTTATTTCAACTTTGATTCAAAATAGATAATGACACATTTTATAAAATTCGGACTTGTAACTGTTATAACTCATTTAAGGGCGGCTTAATGGTCAACCATTTGTAACGTCAACTACTAAGTTGAGAATGAATATCGACATAACTCCTGACCATTATACTTTAAAGGTGTGAGCCTTCTAGGTGTAATTACTTGAGATGTTACTTGGACTTGGTCGACTTAGGGGTGTTCACCTTCGACCGCTCCTTCGGGGATCTACTTTGGACTCGGTCGACTCTTAGGGTAGTCACCTCTACGGGTTTCCCCCTTTAGGGAGTGATCACCTTCAACCGTCCCCTCAGGAATCGACTTTGGACTCGGTCAACCCTGACCTCTATGACTTGCCCTCTTTAGAGGGTGTTCACCTTCAGCGTAACTCCTGTCTATTATGGGTAGATCTAGTCGTGGACTTAGTTGACTCTCAGTGGAGTCCTAACCTCCACAACCTCTCCCTAGGGGGTGTTAGCCTTCTTTGGTTGATCCTCGAAAGGTCAAGACTGCAAGAGCCAACCCTCAGGGGTCAGACTGACTTGGTCGGCCAATGAGGGGTCAAGGCTGACCCTCGGGGGTCGAATTGACTTGACCAACCTCCCAAGGCTCAATGCCTTCCCAGCCCCACCTTCTAGGTTCTGATATTAAAAAAAAATATTTTGCAACACTTTTTAAAAATAATAATCCAACCTAATTAGAAGTTAATGTATGAAATATACAAGGGATTCACGAAAAACGACAATATGAATCCGTACTTAAAAGAAATTAAATGAAAAGAATCCACGTCAGATATTGCAAGGGAGCAAGCCCCGTTGATTAGGCGTGACTTTGGTAAAGCGTCAAAGACTTAGTCTGCTTCTGTTCTGGCACCGCTTAATCGAAGACCTTCCATTCTTATGGCTTCAAATCCTCTTTCTACAATGATATGAATAGTTTCTCTAATTCGATTCACATGCTAATTGATATCTTCCTACACATGAGCACTGCCGACGAGATTGAACATCAGGTGCAATTCGATGTTGAAGACACTATATTCGTCGCGGTAGGCATGGATGTCGCTGACACCAAATCTACTCTAATTTGGGCAGTCCAGAACTTCGCTGGGAAGAAATTTTGTGTACTTCACGTTCATCAGCCTCCTCATGTAGTTCTTGCTCGGAGTGAGTTCTGTTTCTTTTAAATTTCGTTTATCTGGCTACAGTTTAATCGGAGGAAACAATTAAATGCGCATTGAAATTTGGGTATGGTTTGTTTTAGTTAGATTGTGTTGGTAGTGTTAGCTCACGCTTATCATTGACTTATTTGGTGTGTTTGTTTTTTCAATCTGTTTGAGCACTTCTTTTCTGTCGCATGCCCGTAGGTAGAAGTAGGTGATAGACATCCATCTTCTGGCAGTGGTTGCTCATGAAGAAACGAGCATTACAGTTGCCACCCACCTTTAGTCCAATACGTTAATCTTTTTTATATTGACACCATTTTAGGCTTGCTTTTCTCCTTGTTTTCGAAGGATACGACCTTGGAAAATTAGTTAATCAACCATCATGATTTGGCCTAGTGGTCAAGGCAGCCTTGGAAAATTAAAAGCTTACGATTTCAATCCATGGATTCACTTATTTAGGAATTATTTTTCAATAAATTTTCAAGACAGCCAAATGTTGTAAAGTCGGACACTCTATCTTGTGAAAATTGTCAAGGTGCGAGTTAGTTTATTGGACAAAAAGAAAAAAAAAAAAGCTGATCTTTGTCTATCCCCAAGCCGCAGCAGCGCTCCATATGCAATTCTGCTGTGCTAGTAAGTGCATGCTCAAAGTCAATGGCTAAAAAATAATTCTTATGGGGGCACCACACAAATGGCAAAGCTGGATCTTTTGCCCATCTCTGCTGATTGATTTATGTAGAAAGAGTGTTCTCATTAAAAGTGAGAACATGTTACCATTGACCTTATTGTCTTTAACCTAGCACCAAATTTGATGAACCAGTGGTTTGGTTCCTATGACCAAGTTTAGTTGTTCCTGCTATCCAAAGGATCCTTTAATTTGTAGGCTGCAAGTTGTACAGTTTTGTTCTCTAAGCTACCTTACATAGTACATTTAGAAAAATGTCTTCAGTTTATACCCAATTAAAGAAATTTTCAACATACTTGTGGCGTCAACGTTAGAGGGTGCTTCAGGATTGGTGATTGTGGTTGTTTTCTTCCTTGAACTAGTAGCTGCATCTTTTAGTTTTTTGTGGCTATCTGCCCTTGAATTAGTCAACACGTGTTGGTTGTGGTATAGGTCAGCTGCCAATTCATATTAGATTAGGTTTTAGGTTTTGGAAAGGCTAATGTTTGGTTGTGCTACGATTCCTTTTTGGTTGTGGTGTGGGTTTCTATCTTTATTAGCATTTATGATCTCCACTTTTCATTGGAGATGGGTTTTCCTGCTGACTGGTTGAGTGTATTGGCTCTGGCAGATTTCTTGCTTTTCAGTATCCTTTCTGATAGTTTGTTTCTTGTCTAAAAAATCTTAGAAAAAGAAATATATGAAAATTGATGAGAGTGGTTTTTTTTTTTTGATGGAAATAGGAGAAATCCTATCGAAACAAGTTTCAAAAAACACTTATACTAATCTATTAGCAAAGAGAAGCTATAATCACATAAATGTTTCAGAAAATGAGCCCAAAATAAAGCTAGATACATTGTGGATCCCGTAAATTTGTTAAAAGGTATTGAATTGTCTTTCGAGATCCTGATGTTTTTCTCCATCCAAATATTCCTCATAAAAGCTTTAACCAAAGTCTCCCAAACATCTTCTCATTTTTAAATTGATGGTCAACAAGAGATGGGTTCAATAAGGACTGAATATTTCCGGTCGATTGAGAGTGATTCATCTGCCATCAATAGTTTTTGTAACGAGTTGTAGAGTTGGTTTGTTTAGCACAGTTGTACTAGATTGTTATTGGCCAGTTTTTCTTAAGTTTCTCAGAATTCGTAAAAGAAATTTATTAATCTAACGTAATACAAATAAAAATGTAATGAAGAACTTTATGTATTTCGTTCAAGGGATATATTAATGTAGGTAGTATATATTCTGACAGAAATCTAGAAGTTCTCTTTTGAATTTGTGGTTATATTTTGTGTTAAAAAATATGTTGTATCAATAATGGCTGGGCAACAAGAATAAAAGTATAAATGGTAGCATCAGAATTTGCTGATATAGACAATATAGAGGTTTAGATGCGAAGTAATGAGATTGCATTATACAATATTCTTTTGTTTCTAGTTCTTTAAGAATTATGTTTGTTTTTAAGAGTTTAAAATTATTGTTTTTTTTTGTTGAATGAAACTAGAAGAATTTATTACTTGCCTTTACTTTTAGTCGAAAGAAAAAAGTTACGGAACTCTCATAGTTGTTATCCAAATCTTGTATGCTGACAGCTAAATATCTCAAACGTTCAATTTCCAATTGGTTCCAATTGAATTGTTTGAAAAAACCGACAATGGTACTTTTTTTTACTTGGTATTTCAAGCATTTAGAAATGAAAAATTTAAAAACTTAAAGAGTTCTCATTTTTCTTGGAGTTTTGAGAAAGAGGGTGCTATGCAAGTTCCTTGAAATACAAAGAACAATACACAGATAGGGTTCTCATAGTTGACTGTTGCTATTCAAGTATTAAAAACCTCCACAAAATTCACGCATTTCAATAGCATATACGTCTAAAAACTGATGTGATGTTCTTTTGTTCTAATGTTTGTTGTCTAGAGGCCAATATGATTAATTTTTTTTTGCAGCTTAGCTTATGTATCATAAGTGGACTCAAAATGTAATCCTTGCGTGCAGAAAATGAAGAGTCGTCTTTCAATACATTAAAAGAACATGCAGCAAAGGCATCGGAGGAACCTGAAAGGCAAAAGACTTTAGAACTTCTTAATCAATATGTTAACATTCTTGCCACACTGGGGGTACCATTTCAACTCCCATATTAATTCAACATCACTTTAATTATTATAATGACTGTTGTAGCGAACTCCAAAAAAAGACTGTTGTAGCATGCTACTCTGGTTTGACTAGTCACATACAAAATAATGTTAATGATGGGTGGTAGGATAACTTTGTACTTTTTATATTAATCAATGAAAAACATTATATTGGTTGCTACTCAAATCAAGTAATTGGCTTAATTTGTAGGTACAAGCCCAAAAAGTATGCACTGAAACAAACAATGTCGAGAGAGGGATTGTCGAAATGATTTCTCAGTATTGTATTAAGTGGCTAGTCATGGGTTTAGACGCAGAAAGATACAATCAGAAGTATGTATCATTTCCTGTTATTGTATTCCAGGAAATTGGACTTTTTAGTGGCCAGTTTTTTTAGTTTAGTGGCAAGCTTCTTTTTTGGCAACATATTCATAGTAACTTGCTGGTTTGTTTTTAGTTTCCTTCAAAGATATTTTAGAAATAATGCATTTCATAGAATACAGTTAAAGGAACTGGATGGTTATAAAGGATGAGGAGACTGTTCAGACTAAAATGTAATCACTATAGTTACTAGTTGTTTCTTTTTTGGCACGGGGAGGGGTAGAGTTTATTTTGACTTGCAAGTGTAACACTGTGTATTCTCCACTTTACAATCGTTTGATGTACATTTACTTCCTCAATTACCTAATTAGGAGGTCCACAGGGTTAAAGTCCAAGAAAGCTTTCTATGTATGCCAACAAGCACCCATGTTCTGCCACATATGGTTTGCCTGCAGAGGGCGCCTTCTATTTTCAAGGTACTTTGATGTTTTAGAATTTTAATTGGTTTTGATTTGAAGGATGGATGGTGCTCTTTATACTTTATATCCATTGCACTGTTTGTGATGGCTGATATGATATGTTTACTAAATGAAAAAATTCTCACAAATCACCAATGGTTACTTGATGCTACCTACTCTGAGAGCTATTGCTTTCATTGTAGCCTGTTATTTTATCATTCTCCCTGAAGCATGGTGTCTTATACCAAGCAATTTCCTTTTCAATTAGTTCAAATCGATGTTAGAAATTCATATTTTTTACGAAGTATTTTAACTTTTCTAGGTTTTCTAGATCTCATATCCTTCTAGATTGAACTAACTTTTTTTTTTGTTTTCTTTCTTCGCTTTCTTCAATTGACTGCATACGATATTTGATCATGTTACCTAAGCAAGATTCCTATTAAAACAGGGAGGGCAGAATGGGAAGATTTAATCCATCACTGCTGCAGAATTCAGAAATAGGAATCAACCCATCCAATCATCTGAGTCCCGAGTCTGTGACTTTTAAATTGAACTTTCTAGGTATCTCACATATTCATGCGTTATTCCTTTGACATTTTAATTGTTAAGTATTTCTTCTTGTGTTGTCTTGGTTTTCATTCCACAAAGAAGACAGCAGAATTACATTGTTGCAGAACTTTGCAGATGCTCAAGAAAAGAAGGATGCATTTAATAGAATAAGCAAGTTTGGACCTCAAGATTTGATGGATCCAAAATATTGCAATAATGGAGTCATGGGTACTTCAAGGACAAGACTATTGTTAAAGAATGAGGTGAGCAAAGATATTCCTCAACTCACAAGTTTGGAAATGGCTTCAATTACGCTTTCCGTTACTTTTCATGTGATTATGGGTAAGCACTTGAAAGACAAATACTTTTTTATTACATGATTGGGTGTTAGATGTTCACTCCATGCGATACTTGCTCGTGTCTCTCTAATCCTTGGGAGGCTTCACCTATCACAAAGACCAGCTACGAGAGATAACCCGAGGTTGAAGTAATAAATTTTCAACCTAGAGGCTTAAACCTAGGACCTCAGGGTATCTGAACATCCAATATCTGCCACCGCGGCTGCCTGGGTTTTAGGGTCAATGGATTTTTTGTGTTGTAGACTCCAGCATATTTCATTTTGTAGTCTTTGATATACAAGAAATTTGATACAATTGCATTCATATGAGGGACATTTAACTGTCTTTGGACATCGTTAAACATTTAATCATCACTATGGATCATGAATTTTTTAGGGAGAAAAAGGAGGACAGGAAATTAGCCAGATTCGTGGTTTAAAAGAAGAAGCCTTGATGAAAGTTAAGCTGATAGAACAATTTGATGGAGTGAAGGTTTGTGTAGAGGAAGATGCCATGGGTGCTAATTTCGAGGTAAGTAGTATAATTGTTTTTGAAAGAATAGTTTCTTAAGGTCTTAACTGATGCTAGGGTAGTTTACATGAGCATGTGGATTAGAATGCTTAATGATTTGATAAATACCTCGATTGACATAAAGATTTTCCTGGGAAATTTATACTCTGATTTTGTTTATTTCATTTTTTACAAAGGATTTTCTTTTTATGTCATGGTTCAGGCTAGTTCATTAGAAAGCTTGCGTATGGAGGAGGTGAAAAAAAGAAATGAGATAATAGAAATTTTAGATAGAGAGAGAAAAGAAGTACAAAAGATGAACAAAAAGCGTGATGAGCTCTTGAAAGAGCTATATGATGTCCAAGAGCAGAAATCATCACTTGGTGGAAAAGCTTCAGAGTACCGTTGTGATGTGGAGGAGTTAGAGAAGAAGATGTTCGATGCTGTTGGCCTTTTAGTAAGCTTTAAGGAAAAACGAGATAAGTTGCAAATCGAACATGAAAGTGCGAAGAATAAGCTTAGACTTCTGAAGAATGTGGCTAAAAGAGAGCCTGCATATATTTGCCGTGTAGAAATGCCTACATTCTCATTCATGGAGATAACTGAGGCAACGAGAAACTTTGACCCTTCCTTGAAGATTGGTGAGGGAAGACATGGAAGTGTTTATCAAGGTCACCTTCGCCACATGGATGTTGCTCTAAAAATGTTGCCTTCTTATGATTCTCATTCCCAGTCAACGTTCCAATACGAGGTAAATCTTGCCAATGATAAAACAAGTTTATTGTCGCAGCATTTTCATCAGAAATTTCTGAAAACAAAGTCTTAAGATGTGTTATGGTTGAATATATTTGATCTATACAAATGTTCTTAACTAGTTTCATGATTTGAAGGTCTATTTATTGTAGAAGCCTTTGGTTATGTACTTTGTCATTCTTGGAGAAAGGTCTAATGGTACGTTATCACGCTCACACTAAACCAACAAGTTTAAACTGATAGATTATAATAAATCCAACAAACTAATCTACTCTCAGCTATTTCCCATGACATGTAAGCTGGTAGATCAATATACTACTATGTGGACTATTAAAAATATCAAATAGATAGATTTAAAGGGTGGGGATTTAAGCTTAACTATTTTGTACGCATGTATTCTTGCAGATCAACATACCCAAGATGTAGTTATAATTTAAATCGGAGGAATTAACTTTGTAGGCATTTAAACTTAAATATCAATTTTTTTTGATACGTTTCCACTTACTTAAATACTTGTTAGATAGATTCGAGTAAGTTCAATATTTTCACTATGTTGTTCACACCCATATATTGTTTGCTAGTTCATAATAACACAACTGATCTTTAACTATGTGTTTTGGTGGATGACTCTAAACGAAGACCTCACACTTTTTTGTTGTTGTTGTTGGATTTTCTATTTATGGGTAGCAGGTTGAGATCTTAAGTAGGGTAAGGCATCCTAACCTGGTTTCAGTTATTGGAGCATGCCCAGAATCTAGGTCGATAGTCTATGAGAATTTGAAAAATAGCAGCTTGGAAGACCATCTTTCCGGCAAAGATCGCAATCGCCCACTTCCATGGCAAACACGAATTCGTGTTGCTTCTGATATCTGTTCCGCCCTTATATTTCTCCATTGCAGTGATCCTTGCATTGTTCATGGAGATATAAAACCGAGCAAAATCCTACTTGATGCAAATTTTGTTGCCAAACTAGCTGGCCTGGGCATCTCTCGCTTCATCCCACAAGAAGAGAAGGCCTTTACTTCCGCCTCAGCTTATAGTATGGCGAAAGAAAATAATCTATATATAGATCCAGAATATCTCGAGACTGGAAGGTTCACTCGAGAATTGGACGTTTACTCTCTTGGTGTTACTTTTCTGAGACTTTTAACTGGCAAAGCACCTTCTGGAGTTGTACAAGATGTAAAATGTGCGCTAGAAAATGATAAGATTCGTGCAATTTTGGACTCATCAGCTGGAGACTGGCCATATGATCTAGCTGAACAGATGGCTCTTGTGGCATTGAGGTGCTGTTCAAAGGAAAAATCGGATCGGCCAGACCACGTCTCAGAATTATGGAATGTTTTGGAGCCAATGAGGTCCATTGCCTCAGCATCATTTTCGAGTTCGAAGAAACACTCTAAAGTGCCTGCCCATTTTACCTGCCCCATTTTTCAGGTAATAAATCCAATCTAAAGTGGTTTGCTGATCATGTCTTGTAAATGAACATTTTCTATCAAGTTCATTATAAGTAATGCTAAGAGATGATTTTTTTTTTTTAATTCTCTATATTTGGGGTTTGGGATTCTAGCCATATTCTCTTAGTTATCAATTCATACATCAATCAATTGAGTTTAGCTCTTGTTGTTAATGCTAAGTAATGATTCATTCCATTCGAATGATGCATACTTGACATCATGCCATCATGCTGAAAAGAGCAAAGGAAGGAAATGAACTTTATATAATACACTTTCATAAGACTTGGTTTGTGAAGTAATCTATTGTGAGAGCTAAGTTGTGGTGAAAAACATGCCTCGCTGAAAAGCCATTGATTGCTTTTGCAGGAAATCATGAAAGATCCGCTCATTGCTGCGGATGGATTCACATACGAAGCCGATGCAATAAACGGATGGTTTAATAGTGGCCATCATACTTCTCCCATGACGAATCTTAAACTTGAACACTGTAATCTTGTGCCAAATTATGCTCTTCTAAATGCAATTCAAGAGTGGCAGCATCAACTATGACGAACTTTTGTTTCATTTTCCTGCACCCACCAGAAAGACTACAAACTGGTGAGTGTCCCATGATAACAGCTTATACAGGTTATTTACATATCTAATATAACATTTGATGTACATAACATTATCATATTCCTACAAAGCTTAGTCAAATCATTGCTGGTTTAAAGTTAGGTCCTCTGTTAAACCATGAATGAAGTCTGATGAGGGGTCGTATTTCCAAATCACGCATCAACTGGTTAAGGCATATATACTCTTGACCTCTTGTCAGGAAATGGTTAAGATCACCTATATTCTCGATCAACCTCGAATTAGAGGTTTGAGTCTTCTATGCCTACCTTTGAACCCTAAATATTCTGGTTAGGGTTTAGGGTTTAGGTAAAAACTCATTTCATTTCCGAAATTTGTATTGACATTGCTCTTGGGAGCTAGTGGGTTAGATTTCTAGTTAGGTTCCCTTACATTTAATTATTTTGTCTATTATAGATATTTCCTTTAAATAATGGCTTTCTTTCAACTTGAATTTAATGCATAAAAAGAGATAAAATTGCCTTCAAGGGAGATTAGCACACACTAGTGCAAGTACATTAAAAGTTGAAAGATTTTATATTCTTCAAAAGTTCAAACTAATTTCCTTATCGATAGTTTTAATTTGAATACTTGCGAGTTTGATTATCTCTAAAAAATGATTATAATCACAACTTTGTTTGAGTGATTATTTATGTGAATCTATAAATGTTAAATTATCAATGTAATTACAAACTTTAAATCTAGGGCCATTTTGTAACAGAATTATTTGATTACTCTTATTTTTGGGGCTTTTAGATGTATATTAAAAAACCATAAATATTTTGTGTTTAACACATTTTGAAATTATTTGTATCTATAGCAACTTTTTTAGGCGGGCCTATCAAAATGACCAAAAAGCCCGTGGTCAAAAAACTGATTGAAATTGATCAGTCTAGTAATTGAAGTCGATCTGTCTAGTGAATGAAGTTGGCTAATTGAAGTCGATCAGTCTGTTGATTGAAGTCGATCTGTCTAGTGAATGAAGTTGGCTAATTGAAGTCGATCAGTCTGTTGATTGAAGTCGATCAGTCTGTTGATTGAAGTCAATCAATTTGGTGATTGAAGTCGATCAGTACACTGATCGAAGTCGATCAATGCTTTCTATCGATTTCATTTCTCTAAATCAATTTCAATAAGACTCTCGGAGCTCTCAATCGCCCTCTCTGTGTTATTTCAAACACTAAATAGGTACGTATTTGAAACCTACTTGATATGATGCATGTGTTAAGTGATTGAACTGATTGAAGTCGATCAATTATGTGATTGAAGTCCATTAATAATTTTATTGAAGTCTATCAATTAAGTGATTGAAGTTGATCAATTAAGTGATTGAAGTTTGATCAGTACACTAATTGAAGTCTATCAGTTAAGTGATTGAAAATGATCAGTACATTGATTGAAGTTGATCAGTTAAGTGATTGAAGTTAATCATTATATTGATTGAAGTCTACCAGGGATATAATCAGAATTATAAAGAAAATATTAAAAAATGTGCTATAAATAATATTTTGAAAGTTTGTACTATAATTATAAGGTTTCTTATCAAATGTGTTACCCACGTCAAAAACCCTTTATTTTTTACGAACATTTTTAAAAAAATGTATTTAATTTTAATTATAAGTTGAAGGGAGTGATGGAGAAATCATTCTAAAACATTATTTTTATATCATTTTAAAGGGGGTTTTATAATCACTTTTGAGCTTAATGTTAATCCATATAATTATTTCAAGTTTGACTTTTGATTTTTTTTTTTTTTTCTTTAGTAATCACATGCAAAATTGATGGAATCAAACTCTTTAAGCAAATTCTTTAGGGAACTCTTTAGCCATACATAGAGCGGACAATGAGAATAAAAAGAAAAAAACAATGATGGCATTAGAGAAGATATTACTATTAGAATCAGAACAACCATTTTGTTCACTTTTCATTGACTTTGCAAAAGTCTTTTCTAACCATTTTTATACTATTTTGATCTACTCTTTTATCCTGCTTTTTATTGATTTTTTTTAATAATCCGTGTCACATGCAAATAGATGGATAGAAAATTTATTGTGTGGATAGTAGGGGCAAAAGAAAAAGATATGAAACAGACAAAATAGAATCGAATCAAACCGATCTAATGGATTGGTTTGGCTTTTTAAAAAGATATTGGATCATTCATATTTAAGAAAATCGAAATACATGAGTTTAGTTTCAGTTCTTGAATCAATAGAAAATTGAATCGAACAAAAAATATATGTTGATATTTAAATTTGATGGAAGAACCAATTAAAATGTGAAATATGAAGTAAAAACATTGTAATTATTGTGATACTTGGGAAAAATATTATTTTTTGTAAATAAAATAAAAGTTTTTAAAATAAAATAAAAAGTCAAATTGAAAATGTTACAAAAATAATTGAAAATCAATAATTTTTTTTGTATTAAAATTCAAATCGAAAATCTAGCCGAACCAAATAAAAAGCAAACAAATGATTTTTTTTTTTT
>JBBMEG010017194.1:0-15279 GCA_037832605.1 Cyclanthera cordifolia | reverse complement strand
AATTTTTTTTGTATTAAAATTCAAATCGAAAATCTAGCCGAACCAAATAAAAAGCAAACAAATGATTTTTTTTTTTTTTTAATTTTATTAGACATCGGTTCGAATTCAATTATTAAAAAACTCAAAGATATTGTTTAGTTATCAGTTTGGAACAAAATTAATAAAAATCAAACTGAAATCACTCATAATGAGTAGTAAAAATTAAACTTACCTCTTAATTTGACTTATCAAGTATCACAATACACATCCAATGACTCAATAAGTCACAAGTATGAATCTATCCCTAATAATTGTAAAATCAAAAAAATATCATAAAATACAAAAATACAAGCTCAACTCCAATAGTGTTTAATGGATAAGACATCCATTACTATTTCATAGATGGAAGATGTGTTCTTTGGTTCTGTGAACAAAAAAAAAAAAAAATTACATAAGTAATAATTATAAATATAATCATTTTCAAAAAAATTAAGAAATGTTGTAATTATATTAATGGATATTATCACATATTTTGTTGTGATCTAGTATTTAAATATATTATTAATGACTATGTAGGCAAATATTTTAAAATTTAAAAATATTTATAATTATTTCATGAGAACACTACATCGACTACAAATTTAAAAAAATAAAAAAATAAAAATAAGAACACGAGGCAATCATCTCTAGTTATGGAAATAATCTTATGGGCTCACACATAGGGCCCATATTTTGGCAGATTTGTTTGTTAATGGGCCAAGATGATAAATTAGCCAACAAGTATTGATTGCTCGGCCCAATATTCAATTTTAGTAACATACGCACGTTTAAAGCGCGTACGCTCGTGTAATTTCCACGTCATACAATTCTCACTTCATCATTTTATTTTATTATTTTATTTTTTTTGCCGGACTGAAACACGAACAAAGCTTCGTTTTGTGCCTTTATATTTTCTTCTACATACCTTCCCTTTTTTTTCTCTCTGTAGAACGAAACTCTCTAAAAAAAAAAAAAAGCTTCTCTCTTCTTCACCGATCAGTTTCTCGAATTTTCCAGCCCCTTTTCCTCCGCCCTTCCGCTCTGTAACTCTCTCCAAATCGGCTCCATTCACGATCCGATCTATCGTTTTCTTTCTTTCTTGCAATCGATCTTTGTTCTTCTTACTGGTACGTTAATCGATCACACTCAGTTTCTTGATTCTATTTGTTTCTGCGTATTGACTTTGTTTATAACTTATTGTTTCGATTACAGATCATGTGTCGGAGCTCTTTAAATTGTTGTTTCGTAGTTTTCTTGTTCGGCAATTTTTGTTCATTCTTTTGTTTGTTGAGTGTTTGATTGATGGTTGCACCGATTTCATTGCTGTGGAGGTTTGGTTGAGAGATTGAGGAAATGTTGTTTGCTTTATATGTATTTATCGGGTTCTTCTTGTAGTGAACGTAACTATGGGAAAGTGTGTTGTGTTTAAATTATGTGGGATTTGTTTGATTAATTTGAATGAGATTGTATTTTAGGAAATGCCATCTATCCTCTTGGGTTATTATTGTTCTCGATTTCTTTCTCCGCGACTCTGGAAGTGAATTTTGGGGAGAACCTATTGAATTGTATTCATTTTCTTTTGATATAGTTCATTTCTTTCTAAGATGTAAATTGTGGAAATTAGTTTTTTGTTCCCCTATGATAATGATATGTCGTTGAATGAATTCTTGAGTTGGAAACAAACACTTGAATCTGTCTCTTGCTGCTTTTCCATTTCGTAGTTTCTCCACGTGCTAGCTCATTTTTAGTGGATGGATGCTGTCTTTCTTATCTGTTGCACTTTGCAGCGCACTTTTACAGCCAATGTCTTGTGCGTATTAGTTATTGCCTCTAATTGGTGTAGTTGTATGGTCAGGGTCACTGGTTTCTGGTTACAGCTTTCCTTCATGTAATGTCTTTTCTTTTTTATTTTGTGCAGTGCTTTTCCCCTTGAATTTGGGTTTGTAATTTGTGTGTAGATGCCAGTTGCAAAACTCAAGACCTCTAGCTATCCAGATGTGATGAAATCAGAGGAGGGAAATGATTCTCTTGACACTATTATTAGACATGCAATTGGAAAAGAGCCTTTTCTTTCTTTCTCAAAAGCTGGTGAGAGCCCAGTCCAGTGGATCCAATTACTTCATGCGCTAGATCAACAAGGTGTGAACTACTCGTTCTCAAGTAAACTGAATTGCAATGATGGGGCTTTCTCGCAAATGATGTCATACTGATAGCTAATTTTTATCTTTGAAATATCGCAGTAGCTTTATATTCTTTGAATGTAAAGATTATTTATTTGTAAAATACATCTTGAGTTCCATTTACTTGCATTCGAGTATCGAGTTGAAGCTGCAAGAATTTCTTTTGCACATGTGCCAGTTTCTTCTTCTTGTAGTAAATCCTTTTCAGTTTATGTTTGTATACACTTGTCCATGCCTCTGCTCTTTATTGTCTATTTAAGAATATCCTTATACGATAACAAAGCCTCCAGGAACAGGATCAAATTTTCATTTAATAAATTGTTATTCTTTTTTCAAATCATATGATTTGCAGTTCAGTTAATTGTGATCTCTCAGGATTCAAGCTTTGAAATGTGTTTACTTTTTTTACAGAACTACCTGGTTGGCCCTTGCTCTCTCCTCTAAAGGTTCAAATGCAAAAGTGTGAGAAGTGTGCCCGGGAGTTTTGCTCGGTTATCAACTACAGAAGACATATACGAGTGCATCATAGGCTGAAAAAACCTGATAAGGTGTTTCTTTTTTACTTCGGATGTTACAACTTACAATTCTTCTTAGTTTTATGAACATTGCTTTTTTATCTTTCGTACACAAGTGAGCTTAATTATAAATTTTTTGGTTGTCTCCTGAACCGTACCTTGATATGAGCATGGATGCCTCCAAATATGTTGTGGGTGGGGGAGAGCTTTGATTCTCAATGAAAAAAACAATCTTCTTAGTTTTATGAGTATTTATTTTATCGTTTGTGTTTCTACTTGTTAATTGATATAATTAAAGTTACCTCAATTTATTATTTTTAAACTTTTGTGTTGATTGGTGATTTGATATGATTCAACATGGTATCAGAAGAGGGCATGTGTTCAAATCCAAGTCATTGTTTTTGTCTGATCAATATTGTTTTCTTTTTGTTGGGCACTTTCAAAGTTTCAAACCCCGCGCGTGGATAGAGTTGGTTGGTATAATTAAATTTATCATAATCAATCAACTTAACCCTTTAGGTTGATTGTTAATTTAGCAGGATTCACTATATATCTTGGTATAATTTTCTCATTTATTTTTCACTTGCTTAAACATACATGTTCTTTTGCTCTTTGTAGGATTCTGCCAAAACTAGAGATCTACTAGCAGCCTTTTGGGACAAGGTAATCTATATCTACTATCTACTGCTGGTTGTTTTGCACGGTCTCATTATTTATTTCAGAATGTGTATGTTGATGTATTCTACAGCTATCCTGGGAAGAGAAAAAGGAGGCTTTATCATTTAAAAACGTTTCTATTGAGGTAAGTCATTCATCGGTTTCTTTAGTTTAAAAAAAAAATCTATAATTTGAAGTCTTGCATAAAGTGTTTGTGTATTCTTTCAGTTTCAGTTATGCAGTTTTATATTTTCTTAAATGATTAGTCTCTGTAAATGTATAGGGAATACAAGGGTCAGCTGTGATCAAGAATCTCACTGCTGTTATTGGAAAACCAGGATTTTCTGCCCTGCCTCATGTTTATTTGAAGACAGGTTCTGCCCTTCTGGTATGTTCATGTTCCACACCACATCCACCAGCTTTTTATCCTGGGTCCTTTCCTCCATCAGTGCATTATTGTGAAGTAATTATATATATTGCGTACCTTAACTTTTCCAGGACATTGTACAAGGTCTACCGCCTAGGTTTTCGCTATCTTCCCAGGAGTTATTTGAAATTCTTGACAATGCAAGCGAAAAAACTTTCCTATGTGGATCTGCTGTCTCTGTGCAGAAATATATATTTGACGGGGAGGCTGTTAGGATCGGTCTTGAAACTAAAAACTTAGTTGCTTGCATGAGCTTCCTGTTGGAAGAGAAATTGGTAAGTTATTTTTCTCTAATTTTTGGTACATTTCATATGTTTGCTAATTTTTAGGTTTGCAACACGTGTAGACGATATTCTTTTTTTTTTAGGAAATCAACATGCTTTAAAATATATGTTGACATGTCGATATATCCATAAATTAAGGATTGTCGATATATTTTGTTTCTTGTATAAATGCCCACAAGATATTTTTTATATATAGAGATAGAGAGAGAGGTAGATAGATAGAGTTAGTCTTTAATATGAATATTACCCAGTTTGTTCTTTTTCACTTCTTGGTGGAGTTTGCATCTATTGACCTAATATCTCTTTTTCATTTATTCAATGAACAGTTTTGTTTCTATTTGAGAAAAAAAGTCTCTAATGTCATATGAATATAGATATCAATTTCCATATAAATTCATAAAATTGAAAATTTTGTGTCGATATTGACATCATTTCTTTAATCATCTAATCCTATATTCATAACGACACACTTGGATGGTCTTTTGCTTATTAACATGTGATCATTTTCTTAAAGGTGAAAACATGGCTTGCTGACAAGGATGCTGAAGCTTTGAGGTGTGAGAAGCTGCTGGTAGAGGAAGAAGAAGCTGCTCAAAGGAGGTATATCCATTATCATTACCACCTAATTTTCCCTTTTGCATGGTACCTTCCTGTGACTTTTTGAAAGAGTAACCCTTGAAATCACTGGTGCATATGCTATTTGATTGAAAACAAATACTGGGTTGAACAATTATTTCTGGTAAGAAAGAAGATAACATGTACCAGTATATTTCAACTTGATGTTCTTAACTTAGTCTCCTAGCTGTCCGTGACGCAGTGGTTGAGAGCTTGGACTTTGAAGGTGTGCTCTCCTTAAGGTTTCAAGTTCGAGACCCACATGTGATATTAATTTGTAGTGCTTCCATTCCTTCAATTTCCTGATTTTCAAACTTAGCGGTAACTAGTACCTCCTTCTGAAGGTTTACTGAACCCATAAAGATATAAATAACCCTGATAAGAACACAGACCATTAAAAAACTCTCTCTGAATTCTGTCTTTGAACGCTTGTTCCTCACCCATATGTGACTCTGTAGACAAGCGGAACTGTTGGAAAGAAAAAGGAAGAAGAAGCTAAGGCAGAAAGAACGGTCAAAGGAGCCAAAGCACGAAGAGAAGGTGGATATGGACGGGATTGTAGATGAAACTATTGAAGATGTATTACCTGAAGAATCGTCTAGCCCTCAGACTGAATGCCACTCAGAAAGGGACTCTCTGGGCTTATTTCCTGATCACATGCCGTCGTCTATTGAAACATCTCCACAGTCTCTAACTGACGAAGATGAAGATCCCGAGTCTCATTCTGGGTTTCACAGTGGCTACCCTGAACATCTTCTTATTGATCACTATGGTGAACAGCCGAAAATACAAATGAATGGCCATAAGCACGTAATTACCCAGTGGCAGGCATTGCCTAAGACTCAAAGGGGACTTTCTAATGGTTTTCGTGCAGATCAAAACTATCAGGGACTCAGAAATGGAGATATGCGTAGGCATGGAAACCATGTGCAATCGAGGGCTGTGCCCATTGTCAATGGAAAAAAAGTATGGAGCCGGAAGCCGAAGCCAGAAACAGACGCAGATCGTTTTCAAGCCAGGATTCATGAAGAGATAATGCCTCAGGCAGAGGAAATTAAGAGCCACGAGGTTTTGATTGGCTCTATTTCAGTGGCATTGGGAAATTGCAACCAAGAGAGTAAAGGGACTGTTGGATCTCCAGTTGATAGCCAGGATGGTCATCAAACGCCTAAGAAGATCAATAATCATTTTGAGAAATTCCCTAAGCCAGATTCTATTCAAACTGCATCGAATCGGGTGATGGTTAAGCTTTGGAGGCCAGTTAGTCGCAATGGAACCAAGTATGCAATGCCAGATCAAAGCGAAAATGGCGAATCTGAAGTCGAAGGGACAACTGAAAAGCTTGACGATCATCAGACCCTGCTGAATACATATTCTCCACGATCTTCCTTGGATGCCGACACGGAGGACTACGGAAAAAACTCTTTAATCCAGGAAGAGCCTGCGCAACCGCAACCAGTTGTATTGGAGTTCTCTAGTCGTGCTGCAAAAGCTTTCCTTGCACAGAGTAAGTTAAAATATGACACATCTTGTTTTTAATTTTGTTGTGTGTAGACTTGTGTAGGCTTATCCATCTTTTAAATTGCTGAGTGCAGGGTGGAAGGAGGCTATATCAGCCGACCATGTTAAATTGAATCTACCCTCCGATTCCGAGTCTGAGATTCAAAATGACACTGAAACTTCTGCATTCCAATCGTCCAACTTCGACAAACGCAATGTTCTTGGCAATGCGATATCGATTAATATGGAGCCTCCGAAGTCCTTAGTCAATGAAACCGGCAAGGCCAAGTTCAGAACAAAATTTGAAAAGGGTTCGAAGATAAAGTACATTCCCAAACTTCGGACTGCTACTACCTAATAATGGAGAGAAGGTATCTAACCCCAAGAGTTTTTTTTTTTTTTTTTTTTTGGGTATTCTTTGCAGAGCCAATTTTACCAATGGTCTTCTGTTTTGGAAGTTGAATATTATTTTTTCCCTCGACTGGGGAAATCTTTTATGATCTTTGTTGTCCTTGTGTCAGTCTGCTGCAGGAGATTTGTTGTTAGCAATTTAAATTCCTTATTTTTGGCATAATTTCTAGATTTTCCTGTAATATTTTTGTTATTAGTTATGGAAAAGGTGCAGCTATGTTTAGCCTTTCCTCATTTTTCTCTCATCTCTTTTCTTCTTTTTTTCTATTCAATCTCACAATAATTTTTGAATAATATCTTTAATAATATCATTATGAAACCTTCTTTTCAATAGTGTGTCTGATCAAAGGCGGATGATAAAAGAACCTATCAATTTACAAGTTCATTCTTTTCAACTACTGTACATTATTTTTATTTTATTTTATTTTTTTTGTGAGGAAGAAAGTTCAAAGATGGATTCGAAAAAAAGTACGTTCCCTACTTCAGGAACTCAATGGCTCGGCACTTTTCTCTCTATCTCAAGTAACCAACCTCTGTTTCACATTTGAATCATAATAAATTTAAAATTTTGCATCTCAGATTAGTTGGTCAGGTGATGAATCGAACACTCGAGCTATTTACAAGCCGATAACATGGTATCACTGGATCAAATCGAGCAGCCAGATGCTAATTTAGTCACACAGCCGACCTCTTTATTCCAACGTGCTTTCCCAAGATATCGTTTCGGGTATCACTTCAAAGCTGTTGATGAGCCCGAAATGGTTTGCAGACTTGATATAGGTGAACGAGACATTCTTCCACTGAATTGTTGAGGTGATCGCGAGTGCAAATAAGGACTTCCAATAAGGGAAATAGGACATGATATGTTTCTTGGAATATTGATTTCACTGGATAAAAATTGTCGTCTTAATCAGTAAAATAAGTTAAAATATGTCTTTTTACTTTGAACTACCTTTTAAATGTTCAAATTCAATCACATACTTCCCTAAGAGGCCAAAATGGTAAAATATTATTGGTAGGTTCTAATCCCCAAATGTTGTTGAATTAAAAAAAAAAAAAAAAAACAACAAAATCCATACTACAAGAGAGCCATACACATTATGAAATAAGTGTCAATCCTAAGTTGATGGGCTCATGGGTTTGGATGGTTTGATTGTTGTTGGGCTGATGGTCCAGATCTAATTAAGCATTTATGAATAAATTTTAGAATAAATGTTTAATACTAGTTTTAGAATGAAAGGTAAATCATTTGAATTTTGTGCTTTTATTAAGGCACATCACAGTCTAGAATGTATATTGATGTGGCAATTTTCATAAATTCCCATATTCTCCTTTCCAGTATGAATTTTCATTCTTTCTAAATTTAAATGATTCTTATCATTGTTTGAGGAAAGAAATTCTCTATGATCTTCCAAGTCTAATAAAAAAGAATGCAGATTTGGAAGGCATTAATGACTTCTTTGTTAAGTTCACTCAATGCGAGCGCCCTTAGTTTAAGAAAGAACGACTTATTTTTTAGTTTTGATGTGGGTATCCATTCCATTCTTATACAAGCTTCAACTTTGCTATTTTCTAGTTTCAATAAAACAAAATGTCGACCATCTTTTGAAATTACAAAACGTTGATCTTCGAGAAATGAGAAAGCATAAAGAGAGAGTAAACCATCAAATAGAAAAGTTCATTCAGCCCTGTTGAGACCTGCCCCTAACGAGATTGTGAATCTCGATTTCTCAGATTATTCACTTCAGTAAATCCCAACTTCGATCTCAATGAAAACAATTGTGAATATCGCCCCTATTTGATTTTTCAACCTTTTAAACTTCTTTGAGATATGCAACATTTTTTATTTAAATTTTATTATTCCTTTCTCTTGGCGAAAAGTTTTTTTTTTTTTTTTTTTTTGAGTTTACAACAAATTAGGAATTGAAGACTCAAATCCATGACCTCTCAATTTTTTTGGTATACAGTAATACCAATGAGCTAAATACTTAAAATAATATAGTAAAAATAATTAATAAAAAAGAAATGGAAGCATTTGAACAAAAATGGCTATTTATCGCATCATATACATTTTCCACTCGACTATATTTCAAGCATTTGTTTCATATCTGCATTTGTACTTACTTTCAAAGGAAACATATTCCATATTATAATATCTATATATTAAACTTCAAACCAAATCTACACTTCAAACAAACCAAATCTACACTTCAAACTTTCATCTAAAAAAGCTTTAGAATTGTAAAAACAATAAAGGAAAACAAAGTAAGAACATAAGAAAATCATCTTATGAGAACTAAACCAATGGCTGTGATAATAAGAGTTGAGGGCAGTCCAAATTTAAGATGATTCCAGAAGGATAAATTGTAGCTTAGCTGTGGACTGCGACGAGCCTGTTCGCACACGATCAAGTTGGCCGCCGAACCTAACAATGAAAGATTTCCAGCTACAGTACTGATCCAAGCTAAAAGAAGCCATGCTCGTTTTTCTTCGGTTGCAGATATCGCAGCAGCAGATGCGGCAACCCGTGCTCCAAGCAGAAGAACTAACAAGATTACAATGAAAATTGTAAGGTCAGAAGTTGTCTCGTGAAAATATTCAAAAGAGTACATAAACTGACCCAAAAACTCACGAATGAAATTTGCAATTTCAGAATAGCTAGATTCTAATTTCTAACTGTGAAGTACATGATATTCACAAAAAAAAGAAAAAAAAGATGAATATCTGGTTATCGATCTTCATTCAAAATCTTAATCAAATGAGGAATTAACCTGTTAATTTATTAGACAAACGATGCAAGAGCTCATTTTGTTTGCCAAGTAATCAAGAGGCTATGAGTTTGACCTAATTATTATTGATGAGTTAAAAAAAAGACATTAATTTATTGTTCATATATCCTCGTCAAATCAAAAAAATGCCAGACAATTGATCGCAACCTCAATTGATTCTACATGACCTCAAACTTATTTAGGCCACGTCTGAGAGAAATTTTTAAAGGATAATCACTTCCCGCCATGTAAATTAATCATTCAAAAGGCAACAAGTAGCTAAGTCGCATCGGTTACACCTAATAACCGAGAGGTTGTGGGTTCGAAACCCCACCGGACTCGAAAACAAAAAGATTAATCATTCAAAATCAATTTTAGTAGTATGAAATTGTGTTTAAGAAAGTATGAGAATCACTTTAACAAATTACTTTCGCTAAATCATTCCCAAACATGAGTTTCTACACATCATTTGCAGTTATTGTCCTCGTAGTCATATGTTTCTCGACATACTATTCTGTACAAATCATACAAACAAGCACCAGAAATCCTCCAAATGAGTTTCAGGGTTCTTTGCTATACTGGAATTCTCATTCCACAAAGAAGATGAAAGAGGACAAAATTTAATTGAAAACAAACTTGGAAAGCAAGGAAAGAAAGAAGGATAAGCATTTAAATACCAGTAGGCACGTTTGAAGCCAGATTTGAGAGGTATAGTATGACAAGAGCCAGAATTACAATCCCGGAAACACGATTAATCTGCGCATGCGGCTCCATGAAATTCCAAAAAGCACTTGGCAATCCAGTCTTGTTAAATCCATCAACCGTTATAAACATCCCACAAAAGAAGACTAGAAGAGAATAGGAAACCTGTAGAATAGCAAAAAATAAAAAGCTTCTATCATCCGCCAAATAAAACTTTTGTCGACAAGTCATAATCGGTAGTAATTAGAGATGGACAAAGAAACAATGGTTCAAACCTTTTCTAGGCATGGCTGAGCATCCTTGAAATCAAGAACCACAAGAGCGAGTGCAGCAGTCACTGCAGTCCACGACATGTTCAATCCCATCAATAAAGCAACTAGCATTCCTATAGTCACAAGATAAACACAACATTTCCATGCAGTCCTTTTCCATTTTGTGCTCCAATGATCCTTTCCTTCTGAGACCTGTAACGATACTGATTCTTTCGGTTTATCCGTGGAGTTGAGGCTCTTAGAAGAGAACCCGTCTTCCCTTTTCAGAGGGGATGCAGTGGGCACCCACTCTTTTGATGCATCAGATATTCTTCCCGCCTCGTTCGTAGCACTCTGAGACCTGTAGATTTCATTATCTTTTAAGCTTACCGAATTTCTTAGAGTTTCAACATTTGCATTCGAGCACGGAGAACTTTGGGAGTTCATTAAGTCCAACTGAGTATCCCATTCCTGAGAGTTGAGGGATGGAATTTGTGAGTGTGACAATCTAGCAGGTGAAAACCTATGAGAATTGATATCTTCATCTGCAACAACTTCTGGGGATGGATCTTCTACATCCTTTTGGTTAGATAATAATTTCCAATAAAAGATAAGAATAATTATTGCATTTACAACAATACCAACAAGCATTGCTGGGAGTATTCCAATCACAAATTGCCCGAACGGAATTCCACTCTGAACAGCTATGACCAAGTTTTGGGGGTTGCCAATAGGTGTTGCTGAGGACCCAATATTAGCACTTGATGCAAGGGCAAGAAGGAAGGGTCGCGGTGGAAGGTTATGTTGTTTTGCAATTTTTAATACGAACTCGGTCAAAACCACGCACGAGGTGTCATTGGTGAATAGTGCACTTGAAATTGCAGAAATAAGACAAACTCGACATATTAAATCCTTGGCTCCTTTACTCCTCCATGACAGCACCTTACCCAAGTACTTGAACATATCAGCTCTTTCAAGATAAACACTAACTACCATCGTCCCAAACAGAAGACCAAGTATGGGAAGATCAATGGCGGCATATGCTTGATCTGGAGTTAGGACTCGAAATAAGACCATTAGCATTGCACCTAAGAGAGATCCTGCTGTTCTACCAATTGGTAGAAGTGGGATAGCAGGGAAAACAGCTAATAACCAGAAGACTGCAAAGGCAATTGAGCCTAGAATGACTTTTACAGTATGATCCATCGCCATTTTCGCAACCAGATACAGCACGAGTATATCTTGAACCTGATTGACTGGAAACTACTCCCGATATCTTTTCAACACCAGAGTAGCTCAGTATCTTGATTCAATTTCTCATAAAAGCCCTGTAAACAAAACAAGAAAAATTTAGCTTACATACTTTACATAACAAAGTGGTATTGACACAAGGAAACTATAACCCAATTGAAGGAATGCAAGGATGAAAAAAATGGCACAAGGAACCTGATATGTATCCTGAGTCAGTGACAAAGTTTCAGAACACAAACCATCAGACTAGAATTTATACATAAAATAACTAACTTTCAAAAAGCTATCTCTTAAAATTAAATATTAATCTAACCAACTAGTACACACCTTTTTTATACTTTAACTTTGAAGATAAGAAGTCCACTTGCCATGTAACGTTAGACATAAAGTTTGGGCAATATATTAAGAATAAATATTAATCTAATGGCTAGAGCTTTTAGAATTAGGAGTCATTCCATTATACAGAAAACCATAATGTATCAAACAGTAGTTGAAACTCTGCCTTTTCATTCGCTTCTAAGCCAGATTACCATCTGGATCCCATTAGCATAGTGACATTAATTTCTAAATAGTAATTGATATGATACTCTGAATCCAAATCCTCCAAGAAAAATAGTGGAACTACAAAACTCATAGGCCAACAAGAATGGGAGGTCGGAACCAAATTATTATTATTATTTTTTATGATAGGTGAGAGTATCGAACCTCTGACCTTAAGGTCGTCACTGCTAGATGCAAGTGGAGCTATACTCATTTTGGATTGAATCAAGAAAAGATTAATAAAAGTAAATGCAGATTTGTAACATACTTCAGCTCCAAGCTCTCATGGCATCAAAACTCCAATCCCACCAATACTATTAGTCCCAGATTGGGAAGTTAACAAATTCAAGTCAAAAACACAAAAGATTAAGAATGTTCCTACATCAAAAAGAGGAAAAATGATGCACGCCCATTGAAAACATACATCAGAAAGTTGAAAGATAAACCCACTTAATCAATCTGCAAATGAAGCTTAAAGAACTTACGAAAAAACTGTATGCATCTGATCCAAAAAGAAGATATCTCAAAACTTTTCAGAAGAGGAATCAAATTAATAGTGGATATAATGAAAGTTCTCACAAGAATTGAGGGGCAAGAAAAAGTTGGAACTACTTCACACAAAAACTTTCCTGGCCACATGGTGAACTCTCTGCTTTTATATAAAATGGTGGCTTCATAGAGACATAATTTCTACGTCAGTCACCTATTTCATGGCTATTTCGTCGAGCTGTTCAAGTTATCTGGGAATAGGATTCCCAAATCTATATTCGTTTTTCATCCCAAAAAAGAGAGAGTTAACATTACTATTTCATTGATCGACGTGTTTAGCATATTAACCATTGATTTCATCATTCATCATTAATTGCGAAGATCTAATGCTGTTATTTCAAACTAATGAACAAACAGAGATAACGTTTAGTAATAATTGAACAGATTTTAACCCTAAGATTTAAGGATTGTCTCTAGAAAGTTTACCATCTGCCCTTTCACATTCCCGCCGCGGGCTCCACCATCGGTCACCGGAGGAACCGTTGATCTTCGTTCCTCCGTCGTTCGAGAGATCGCGACCTCTTATTCATGAGTCAAAGTCCCTACAAAAGTGGGGCCCTCTTTTGAAGGTTTTAGCCTCGACGAAGTCAACAGGTGCAACCGAAATCGGGAACTCAAGGTTGACGAGCCAAGTGGCGGCGGCGACCGGTGGAGCCGCGGAGGAGGACGGTGAGTTTCCGCGGCCATCGTGTGACAGCTTGGAAGACAGGTGGCGTTTTTAACATTTTGTGACGTAATTAATTATTATCTCATTTATTTTTTTCTTTTTCTTTTTGTTTTTGAAAATGTAATTTTCCTTCTTTTTTTGAAAAGTCGCACGTACAAGTGTTTGTTTTTGTTTTTGTTTTGTTTTTTTTTTTTTTTTTAATAAAAGAAAACAAAATTCACTAACAAACAAAACCATTTATCACATCAACAACGCAGAGCTAAACAAAAGGAGTGTCCATGAACAATTCATAAACTGCCATATCCCTTAATTTGTAAATTATTACATAAATGTTAAAGAACAAAATTAAAGAACATGATCCCATACCCTAATAATACTAAAAAAAAAAAAAAAAAAAAAAAAAAAAAAAGTAATGTTTTAATAAATTGGAAGAACAACTTAATCTTAATAACACTAATTTATCATACTCAAAGTGAACATAATTCAACCGATATTAATAATGGATTAACAGTCACCAGATTTATACTTCGAATTCTAAATTATTTCTACTAACAAAAAAAATATAACCAAATATGGTGTAAAAAGGCGGGAGATACTATATGAGGTACCCAAAATCGGGACTAATTGTTAAAACGAGTTTCTTTTTCAAACCATTTATCAAAATTGGTTGTTATTGAAACATTTGGTCAAAATTACTCTATTTTTTTGTCTTTATATAGTTATGACTTTATCAAAGATACCACCATCTCCTCCCGAGAATGTTCGTTAATGTCTTTTTTTTTTTTTGTGTTTTAGAGATGATGACGGTAAGAAAGTCATTTCACCTAAGAAATGAATGCTTATATAAATATACATATAGGGTAAATTTATAAATTTGGTCCTTTAGTTTGAAGAAAGTTAAACTTTAATTTTAATGATTTAAAAATCTAGAATCTATTCTTTCCATGTCGTTATCGCCGTTGCCCGTCACCTTTTCGTAGTCCCCTGCCCTTCATATGATTTACTTCCAAGTAAAGTTTTTTTTTTTTTTTTTTTAATTAAAATTGTTAGATTTATGTTTTTGGTTTTTTTTATTAGTAGTTAGATGGATGGATTTAAGTTTAGATTTATGTTTTATATTATGTTTTTTGTTAGTTTTTATTATAAGTAGTTAGATTGATGAATTTATGTTTAGTTTTATATTAAATTTGTTTGTGGTTTATTATGCTTTAGGTTAGATTTTTTTTATTAGTTTGAATTTAAGTTTAGATTTATATTAAATTTTCTTGTGGATTTTATGTTTTAGAATATGCTTTTTGTAAGTTTTTTTATTAGTAGTTAAATGGTTGGATTTAGGTTTAGTTTTATGTTAAATTTGTTTGTGGTTTATTATGTTTTAGGTTAGTTATTTTTTGTATTAGTAGTTAGATTGATGGATTTAAGTTTATTTTTATGTTAAATTTGTTTGTGGTTTATTATGTTTTAGGTTAGTTTTTTTAATTAGTAGTTAGATTGAATATGATTTAGGTTTAGTATTATGTTAGATTTGTTTATGGATTTTATGTTTTAGGTTAGTTTTTTTATTATGAATTAGATTGATGATTTAGATTTAGTTTTATGAGACTTTATTGTTTTCATTAGTAGTGAGTTTTTAGGTTTAGTTTTACCTAAGTTTATTGGTTAATTTGAGATTATATGTCTTTTATGGTATTTTTTTTTTTAGTGTTATATGTTATAGTTTAAGTTTGTTTGTGGTTAATTACATTCAAAAAATGTAATATCATTTTATGAATATATATAAATCACCAAATATAGTTTTATAAAATTTATTTAAAAATTAGATTTTCAAAAACAATACTATATATAATTAAATTTTAAATATGTAATGATATGGTATATACAAAATTTTATTTTTAAAAAAATTATAAATATTAGTTCCAGTAATATTTTCTTTTCATTTGTTTT
>JBBMEG010017183.1:0-28198 GCA_037832605.1 Cyclanthera cordifolia | reverse complement strand
CCCCTCCCCCACATTCTTTCTCCTACAAAGCTTTTTCCAAGCCACCCAATGAGTTTTGCCCCGACACCCATCCACCCCCCACCAGAACCTAGCACAAAGCTGATCCAAGCTATCGTTGAAGGATTCATTCATTTCTCTTTTCTAATCAACTATACCTATTATATTAATTATCTTCAATTTTTTTATATAAAAAAAATAATCTCCATCGCATCACATCAACTTTTATCTATTCTCAACCCTACACCCCAAAACACATACATATTAACACTTCTCTTCTCTTCCCGGCGTAGCCAAACACGCAGTAAATGATTCATTCAAACAACACATTCACCCTAATCCAATCATGCACTAAAACTTTTTTTTTTTTTTTTTTTTTAAGAAAAACTTGCCTTTTATGACCTAGGAGGCAAGCTGATGTGTTTGTTTGCAAAATTATAGAGTGATTATTTTAAATGATTATAAATGAAGAGTTATTTTGAATGATTATAAATAAAAAATTATAATAATATCTGTTGGGATGAGATTTTTATAGCATCATTATAAAAGCTAATTTTAATAGTTCAATAAAAATATCAAACAAACACAGGTAATATGCACAATTATTATTATTTTATTTTATTTTAATATTCATTAAAAAAAAAAAATTAGTGGCAGGATATTGTAGTAATTGTATTCTTAGTCACAACTAAGGTTTTTATTTACCCCTAATCATACCCGTTGCTCAGCCTCCGATCCGTGGCGTCGTTACGCGCCAAATTTGTAAGTCCATATCATTTCCACGCTCACTCTTCGCGGTAGTAAATAAAAGCTAGAGAGATATTATAAAACGACGTCTGGTGGAAGTTTGAACTGAGATCATCGAGAGAGAAAATGGAAGACGATGGAGGCGAGAGATCGAGCTACGTGATCGGTCTGATCGAGAACAGAGCTAAGGAGGTAAGTTTCTTTGCAATTCCTCACAGTACGTCGAGTTCTTCATTTTCTGGTAAAATGCAGGCGGCGATAGGAAAATGTTTCCTACATTTTTCTCATTCTGCCTTTGGTTAGAGCATTTCTTGATTCATGAAACAAAAATTACGAGTAATCCGAGAGTTTTCCTTAATGCAACGTCATTTTCTCTTTTCAATTCATGAATCAGAAATTTCATGGAAGTTAGAGAAATAATACGGTAGCTCAAGATAATTTGTATACCAATGATCTGCCTGCATTTCATTTAGCTTAAATGCCTTTCTTCGAACTGATTGAGAAGTGAATTGATGATTTATGCTGCTGAGAGATGCACTTTGGATTGGAACTTTGTGTTTGGCGGTAAGTAGATAGTTCTTTAGTGTAAGATAGATTCAAACATTGAACCTAATGTTTACTGACCTGAGAGATCGATTTTACTTCTTTTCATCATTTAAAAGTTGTTGCGGTGTGTTTATCCTAATTCCTAACTGCTTGCCGAAGAATAGGCCTCGCTAAAGCGTAATTGATATCGATCTCCTGACAGGTTGGAGTTGCTGCATTTGACTTGAGGTCAGCTTCATTTCATCTCTCTCAATATATAGAAACTAGCAGCTCCTACCAGAATACAAAAACTTTGCTGCATTTCTACGATCCGACGGTGATTCTCGTTCCTCCAAACAAGCTCGCACCTGATGGCATGGTTGGAGTTTCAGTTTTGGCAGATAGATTTTACGCTACAGTGAAGAAGGTAATCTTATTCAATGAGTTCGTAAGTTCTTCACTTGCATGCAGTGTCGGTTATACTACTTACCTTTACAGAAATACTTAAATTGAATGTGAATCTTTGTAGGTTGTAATGGCTCGTGGTTGCTTTGACGACACAAAGGTATTTTCCTTTGTTTTTCTTCGTTTGAATTTCTATTTTATGCATCCCTGTCTCATGTGTGGATGCTGTTCTTTAATCAGTCTGCTCAGATCAAATCTTGGTTGAACTTTCCAGGGAGCTGTTCTGATTAAAAATCTGGCAGTCAATGAGCCTTCTGCTCTTGGTTTGGAAACCTATTACAAACAGTACTATCTCTGCTTGGCTGCTGCTGCTGCTAGCATTAAGTGGTATTTTTGAAACTTGAGCCTTCAATAACTTTGATATGAGCGTGAAATAATGAGGGGAAAAGTTTGTCTTATGATGGCAATATATTTTGGGAGTAATCTTGTCGGCTTGAATGCTCTGTTGTGGCTAACAATCTAGCTTCTTGATGCATAGGATAGAAGCAGAGAAGGGGTTTATTGTGACCAATCACTCTTTGACGGTAAATTTTCCTTTCTGAGATGGTAATCGCTAATCAGTAGAATTCAAGGGCTTTTATCCTCTGATGCTTGAATGAGATTTTCTGTAAGAAAAATGATCTCACAGTGACCAATATAACTGGACAAAAAAGCCAGGTTAAGTTTCTATAGTTTGGTTACTTAACTTCTCTTCCTGGTTTTCTTGTGTATAAGATTGCTGATCTAATGTTGGGAAATTAAATATTTTATTTAATTTTTCTTTCCTCTCTTGATTGAGAGCGTAGAACAGATGCACCTTATTCCATACACTATTTTCCTCTATTATACACCAGTAGTCGTTCGATTTTTTGTGTCATTCCAAATATAAGTGCTCCATTAAGAACATGCTGAGCCTTTCTCTTCTATGCTACTCTTTGCTTTTCATCTATCACCTTACTTCTCAAAGTACGTCCCACTAGTTAGTGATTTTGTTGCCTTAAATAGCGATTTTTTTTTTTTTTCCATTCCTTTGCTTTGAATAAGAAGGTCTATTGCACTGCCGCCTATAGGATTACTCCATGCGCAAAGATTAAGTTATCTGTTATCTAACCACTAGACAAGGTTTTTCCCATATCTTTGGTTGAGTTGATTCACGAATTTGAAACACATCAAATTGAATTTAATGTTTTGACTCCTTGTTAATACAATTTTTATAATTCGGTCGTTGAATAATGTAAATTACCAATCATCTCAAAAGCTTAGGCTAATGAGTTGAGATAAATTCAATTATATCAACCTACGATTTCAATTTTCGCAACAGCTCAATTCCTCTTTCCATTTTTGTTGTTCTACTAGCTAGATTTGTGGGTTGAAAGATAAAGTACGGACGGAACTAAAGATTCAGTCAGTTGTAATTAACTTGAGGAACTAGGCTTAAAACACTTTTTTCTTCTCTGGCTTAGAATATCATTTTTTATTTGTCTTCGGAGTGAATATATACAAGACTTTCATTTATTTATTTTCTTTTTCCATCCTGACGGTTCAGTTGTAACTTTTAGGTCACATTTAATGGCTCATCTGATCATGTGAGCATTGACGCAACGAGGTTCCCTCCCATTCTCTTTTCTTTTCAAATATGTGTAACTGTGATCGATATGCCCAAGTTGTTTTTTTTAAGAAAATATGTCCAAGTGTTTGATTTATACTTTTTATGAACATATTATGATCAAATTCTGAATTATATGGTGGCAGTGTTCAAAATTTAGAAATTATTGAGCCACTTCACTCTAACCTTTGGGGAACAAGCAACAAGAAGAGCAGTCTGTTCCACATGCTCAAGACTACAAAAACTATAGGAGGGTACGAGGATACATTAGGATTGTTAATATATTTCTTTTATGTCACCTATTGCTCAAAATTGATTTTGTTTCCTCTTCATGTTATCATCTAAACTAGTAGTTGAAGTTCTTTCGTTAATTACATTTTATATTGGGGCGGGAAGCTTTGATGACGTTGATGTGTAATTGACCAAAGGGAAAATATTATTTTGATATGCAGTTATTCCCACATGCTCGTGTGAATATGTATGTTTTTAGTCTCTCTCGCATGTTCATCTTAAAATATTATGCTTTACTCGCTGCAATTTTGGTCAAGTTTTGTTACAGGTCTAGACTTCTTCGTGCCAACCTTTTGCAGCCACTAAAAGATATTGAAACCATTAATGCTCGTCTGGATTGCCTGGTCAGTATCATACATGGTTTGGTTAATGTATATTCATGTTTGTGGTGAACTAGATTGTTTGATTCGATTGTTGTGGAATTTAGGAATAGAAAGATTTTACTTCTTAAACATAAATTCAGGGATTACAATCTAAAATTGGCAAGCAGTAAAACAGAGTTAGTTAGGGCATGAACCACATGCACTTTATCTAGAAAGAGACATTTTTGTATATGGGCTGCATGCCCTTTTTAATCAAGTAAAACAAGGAAAACATTGGGTAGGCTACTATAATTTTTGTGCATCAGTGATCAGAGAAAGAAAATTCAAGGGGCACATTAAGACTTTTTATGTAACTTTATGTAGCGGTATTGCTTTAGAACTTGCTGATGAAGAGCTTGGATCCGTGCATTTTTGTAGAAACAATTACGCACCTTCACAAAGAAAGTATAGCTGCCCTGTTCGGCCCATTATTTCATTTTACAGAGTCAACTTATAACAACATCCTCTTACTACTTGTAACACATTCTTAGCTCGCCATAGCTCATAGGTTTTTCTCATGTTGTGATTTTTACTACTAGTCTTCCTCTTGATAGTAGTTTTTCCAATATACTACGAAAGAAAAACCTGTCAACGTAACCATAACTTGACGACACTCTATAAAAAGAACTGTGGGGCAAGATAAACTATGCTGGGCCTGCTACCGAAAGCTATAGAATTCTTTCTTCAATGAATAACTGTGGAAATTATTCAGTTTCTCAACATGAAGCATTAATTCAATTCCTGTCTAATGTTACCTGAAGTATCTTCTTGAATTGATCTCACTATGATCAAGTAATGCATTAACGACATATTTCAATCAGTACTGTTAAATGAGACATTCCAACCTGTAGATCTTATTCTTATCGTACTTGGAATAGTTAGTAGTGCATTTATTAAAAATGTTGATTAAGTGATACAAATTTGTTTCCTTATACTTCAGTAGTTGCCAGATACTTTTTTTTTTGTTGACAAGGTGCTGCTCATAACCCTATACTTATCTGTTTTAGGATGAATTGATGAGCAACGAACAATTGTTCTTTGGACTTTCTCAAGCTCTCCGTAAATTTCCTAAAGAGACTGGTAAACCTTAGAAATTGTTTAGGCAAAAAGGAAAAAAATTGTCAGTGAGAATTAATTTTTTTAATAAAGGTTTTATACCTAATCATCTTTCCATGTTTTTAATTCAGACAGAGTACTATGTCACTTCTGCTTCAAGCAAAAGAAAGTTACAAATGAGGTTTTGGGTGTTGATAATGCTAAAAAGAGCCAAATTTTAATATCTAGCATTATACTGCTGAAAACTGCTCTTGACGCATTGCCTTTACTTTCAAAGGTAATTCGTTTCCCAAATTTATACACGGTTTTCAGAAGTCCTGCACATACTATAGATGGCTCCGTTCAATATTTCAGGTGCTTAAGGAAGCAAAGAGTTTTCTTCTTGCAAACATCTACCATTCTGTTTGTGAAAATGAAAAATTTGCAACCATTAGAAAGAGGTATCCTGGGATCCTGCCAATGACTACACAATGCTAACTGTTATGATATTTTGACTAGTAAAACAACATTTCTCATGATATCAATTAATTTAATGTTGAATGACAACCCTAGTTTTGACCAACCCTCTTACCCCTGACTTCCTAGTTCCTACCCTTAACAATCTATGATATGAGAAGTTGTTATAGGATTGAGAGTGATTCATATCATCAATGATGTCACACATTGTTTAGGCTCTGGCCCTTCCTCGTGTTCTTCTTTCTTCCATTCTGGAGACCCCTCAATAAAGTGACTATCTATTTCTGTCATTTAAAGTACCTTTTTCATTACAGGATTGGGGAGGTTATTGATGATGATGTTCTTCATGCAAGGGTTCCTTTTATTGCTCGCACACAGCAGTGTTTTGCGGTTAAGGCTGGAATTGATGGACTGTTGGATATCGCAAGGAGGACGTTTTGTGATACTAGTGAAGGTTTTTCTACTGCTAATACATTGAATCTATTAGTTAGCATCTTTCTTGTGTCTTATTATGTGAGCAAAATATGAGTTATGAAAAGCTACCCTCATGACAGCAATACATAATCTTGCTAACAAATACCGAGAGGAGTTTAAGCTGCCCAATTTAAAGCTTCCATTTAACAATAGGCAAGGCTTTTACTTGAGCATTCCTCGGAAAGATGCACCAGGCAAGCTTCCTGGCAAGTTTATTCAGGTGAAGTACGCACACTTGCTTTCTTGTCGACGTCTTTACAATTATTTGAGTGTCGCCTTCTTTCCACAAAATTCAGGTCTTGAAGCATGGGAACAATATAAGATGCTCTACTCTGGAACTTGCTTCTGTGAGTAATTCTATTTATTATACGGTCATTACCCATAGATCGGTGATCAGATAACCTGCCTATAATAGGAAATAATTGTGCATTTATTTTAGGTTTGAATTTACTTGTATACTGTTTGATACACTATAAAGTCTGCGTTGCCAACAAATTATGGACAATTCTATTCCTTTATTATATTGGGTTTCTTGTGAATGTACGACTAGTGCAATTCAAAATTCATTTGGTTTATAGTTGCTCAAAGTGTAAGAATTGCGCTCGAGAATTTACAATGAATGTCCTAATTTATTTGCAAACTCACTTTATCTGTTACCCTGATTGTACTGAATTGTTAAGATCAGAATGCTATCATTCTCACAATCATGTATTGTCTCAGAAGTGATATAATCTTAAGAATCACACGTTTAACTATAATACTAAAGATTCCATGCCATCGAGATGGTGCTTGGTTTGTAGTTCCACAAAGTTTTAAGCTTGGTGAAAGTGTATTGAAAATGATTTTTTACACCTCTTTCTTTTCTTCTCAAATTTGTGATTCACATTTTTGCATGCGGAGTAAACTATACTGTGGAATGCAGCAAAGCTCATGTGTTTTTATCCGATTTGCAGCTGAATGTTAGAAACAAGTCTGCGGCAGGAGAATGCTATATACGAACAGAAATCTGCCTGGAAGGTCATCTCACATGCTTAGTTATTTAGTAAAACTTCAACCACGAGCTACCAACAACTAAGAAGCACGGACACGGACACGAGATATAGACACGACACGATACGGACACTTAAACACGTCATTATTTTAAGATGTAGGACACGGATATGTTGAGGATGCGTTATTTATTAAAATTTTATATGATATACTATTAAAAGATAAAATCCAAAATATTAAAAAAGTTTATTAACTATGAAAATATTTCAAATAAGGATGAATATGAAGTTAATCCACGTAGTTAGTTATATGAGTTCATTTAAATCCAATAAAGAACAAAATCTCATCATTTTTTATATGCATACTTAAAGCACACAAATCAAAATTTATAAGTCTAACTTAAACAATCTCAAAATACTTATCTCTTTTTTCTTCACTCTATTTTCTTTCTTTCTTTCTTTCTTTCTTTCTTTCGTTTTTCATTTTAGTACATCTATCTTAAATGGATGTTATTGTTGACGGAAGAAAACACAATTTTCTAGTGCAAACTTGTCATGTTATGTTTGATTTTGAAGTTTGTTAGTAATTAGTTTATATACAGGACTAGTAGATGCCATAAGAGAGGATGTCTCTGTGCTCACACTGCTTGCTGAAGTCTTGTGTCTCTTAGATATGATTGTTAACTCATTTGCACATACAATATCTTCGAAGCCTGTCGATCGATATACTAGGCCAAATTTTACAGGTTAGCCAACATGTCATCCCTTTCATTCAGTCCGATCTTTCTCAATGCCAACAACAAACCTGTAATGATTGGTTTTTCTTGATACAAATAGAAAATGGCCCGATGGCTATTGAAGCTGCTAGACATCCGATCCTAGAAAGTGTACACAATGATTTTGTTGTACGTATAACTTCATTGACAATTGCTGATAGTTGTCATGTTGGGTTATTTTAAATGAAGAAACGTTTTCTAGTTTTGTACATCAATTTCTTGATGATCGATCGGACGGAAATTTAAGTTTCTTCCATGCAGGCTAACAGTACATTTCTATCGGAAGCTTCAAACATGATAATTATCATGGGTCCAAATATGTAAGTACTCACCTCATCTTCCTGTTTTATCTTTGGCTCCTCGGAATATGGGGCTACTTATGGTAGAACAGGTCGATCTAGCCTTTGTTTACAAGGTTGAAATATCAAACCGTAATGTTTCACAATTTCGTGAGGCTATACAGGTCATAGGTTCAAATTACTCGAGTGAACTTAATTATAAAATTTCTGGTTGTCTCTCGAGTCTAGGATTGGGATGGGCATGGATACCCTGAATATGTAGTTGAGTGAAGTTTCGACTCCCTGTTAAAAAAGGTTACCAGTGTAATTGATAGATTACTCATAATGGGGAGCATTTATGAATTGAAGTCGTCTGCTGCTAAAACAAGAGTTGATGGAAGGTAAAGTCGGATGCCACAAACTTTATGAAGAGGGAGAAGAAGATTTCTCTTCTTCAGCCGATGGTGCAGACAATACCGTCTTCTAAGGGAGGAGGTATGAAAGTACGAAATCGCGCTCTAAGGATAGCAAGATGAAACCGGGGAGCGAGATCAAGAGCTAAGGGTGTTCGGAGAGGTTCCAGGGCTTGTTCTTTGGTCACGAGAGTTTAGAGAGATAGGGATTATGGAGAAGGGCTTTGATACCCACTCACGAGAATTAGTTCAATCGGACGTAAGTGGCCAAGAAATAGTCCTTCCACCCCTTGAACTAAAAAGAATATATTATTTCTATTAATGTGCATGGGAACATTATGTAATACGTTCATTGATACTCAAGGAGAATGACCTGAATTTAGATAATGGTAAAAACAGCCCGGATATCATTCTAAAATCTCTTACACAGTTAAGCCAGGGAAAACTGTATTTATTTCTTCCATTTGAGATGGAGGCTGCTATTATTCAACTTGAAGTCTTTAAATGACTTACATTAACGAACTATTATTTCTTGCAGGAGCGGAAAGAGTACCTACCTTCAACAAATGTGCCTGCTAGTTATTCTTGCACAGATTGGGTGCTATGTTCCAGCACAGTTCTCAACCTTGAGAGTCGTTGATCGAATATTCACTAGAATGGGCACAGAAGATAGTCTAGAGTCCAACTCCAGCACAGTATTACATTCCTACATATTTCATTTTCTTTAATTCATAATCCGTAGTTCGAATTTCAAATCAAGAACCAATGCCAAGAAAGCATCTTGTCATTGAGATTTTATGGGATTGCAGTTCATGACAGAGATGAAGGAAACAGCTTTTGTAATGCAAAATGTCTCCCAAAGGTAACTTAATCTACTGTGCACTTGAAATACTCTAAAAATATTCCACAATTTATTGAAATGTTATGCTCATTGGCATGTAGGAGTTTGGTTGTCGTGGATGAACTTGGTAGGGCAACTTCTTCCTCCGATGGATTTGCAATTGCATGGAGCTGCTGCGAATATCTCTTATCTTTGAAAGCGTAATACTCTACCAATTGACTTGGCTCCAAGAGATTTAGATGATCTTTTAGATCAAACAATGCATATTGTTTTTATCTTTAGACCAATCAATCCGATCGTAATTGCTTACTTAAACACACTCGGTGTTTTTGAAAGCTCGATAGGTAATAGTCTACTAGAGCTTAAGCACATGGCACAGAAAAAATCGCTTTTTCTAACCTAGGAAAACCAAAACATTTTCATTGATTAGATGGGCTAGGTTTTGAGTCATTTTTACAAGGTAACATGATAAATACAAATGGGACTTTTTTTACGAGGTGGAGCATTCATAAGGAAGAGATAACCTAGTTAGAGTGAGAATATAAAGAAATACTCCCAAGAGTTGGCAAATATTATTGTTTTAGTTAATAAAATACAAAAAAGAAATAATAAATGCAAGGATCTATGTGTATTTTATTACATGGGCGCAGGAAGAGGCATTAGACCTGCACCTTGAGTCTAACTGCGTGCCCGAGTGAGTCTTTTAAAATACTGAAGATACCTATTATTTTTATGCCCTATTTAGAACTCAGTACTGAACAGTTTTGTATATTCCTTTTTTTTTTACTGTCCCTTACACTTGGGATTTATTTTTTCTAAAGGATTTATGTAGATGTCAACTATCAATAGTATTAATTGTTTATGTAGAGTTGAGATTTTCACTTGTTATCTGTTCTTATACTCATTTCTGAACTCCAATGAACTTATGTGCTATTTTCTTTGCTTTTCCTCAGCTATACCATCTTTGCCACTCATATGGAGGGCTTATCAGAATTAGTAACCATCTACCCGAACGTAAAAATTCTTCATTTCCATGTGGATATAAGGAATAACCGTTTGGATTTCAAGGTAAAATTTTGCATTTATGTAAATCTATTGTCCATCCTGCCCTGGTTTGTGTGACTGAAAATTGGAATGGTCGATAGTTTCAACTAAAGGATGGAATGACGCATGTACCACACTATGGCCTTTTATTAGCACAAGTAGCAGGATTGCCAAACTCGGTTATTGAAACAGCAAGAGAAATTACTTCCAGGATCGTGGAAAGGGTAATTCATTCTTTGATAAAATTAATTGTTCAATTTATAATGTACCAAATTGTTGGGTGTATGAAAATATTTGTCTCGAGGATCATGGAAATTACTTCCAGGATCGTGGAAATGTCATGTTTGGCTACGATGGAAAGGAAAGAGAAAGGAAGGAACAAAGAAAAAGAAGTAAAAGTAAATTAGTAATTGATAGGATGACAATCGTGTAGGCTAAATGTGGGAAGAGATCTTTTCTCTTTCTTTTCCATCTCTTCCCATCACTCCAAACATGTTCACAGTCACAATTTTTCAGGGTTAGATATAGAGTGAGTGAGAAATACTTCAAATTTATATTTGATGTTATTAGGTGACATATATTTATTGAATGGGTTGCTATCAATTTGTGCAAGTGATGACAAATAATTTAGCCAGGGAAGAGTGTGAAGTCTTTAGGCCCCGTTTGATAATCATGTTTTTTTGTTGTAGGCTTAATTTTGAAAAACCAACAACAAAAAATGAAATAGTTATCAAACAGGACCTTAGTGAAATAAAAGAATGAAAAATCCTTCTCCATAAATTGACTTCTAGATTTAGAGTGGGATATAGAATCCAATTCCTAACTTTCCATTTGTAAACAGTACCTTCAAAATTGTGTAGCATAAAATTTAAATTAATCTTTATATGCTTGCCATTACACAAGTAACTGTTAATTTTTTTTATTTTTTTTCGAACAAGTTAATCATATTGTTTTTAGTAGTCCAGAAAAAGGGTTTTAGTATCCAGTTTTTCTCTGAAACTTATGTTTCAAATATTTAATGAAACTTATGGTAATTTAAAAAAATACTTTATCAGGAAGAAAGGCGGATGGAGATGAACTACGTGCAGTATCATGCTATCAGAATGGCGTATAATGTAGCACAACGGCTGATCTGTTTGAAATACTCCAGCCACGATGAAGATTCAATACGAGTTGCATTACAAAATCTTAAAGAGGGTTACATTAGTGGGAGATTATGATTCTCAACGATTTGTGATTTCAACAGTTGAACTGATAAAGTATGCATACTCGTCAGTAGATCGAAAATTGAAGAAAGCAATTAAAATGCACGTTCCTGGATTGTTTAGGTAAATGATATGACAGTTAAAAATCCACTCACACATTGTCATGATCATGCTTGTCTAGTGCGCGTTGCATATGACCACATGTCCATACACCTCATTTCATCGTGCTTTCATGTTAGTTTGTCATTATTGCATGTTAAGATAGTTTCTTCATTGTATTCTATTTTTTAAGTTCGACAACCGTGAGAATTTAAACCGCTCAAATGAATGAAAACTTGTAAACTTACGATAAACCGTCTTACCAAGTGTTTATTTGATTTTCTGTTTTTTATGTTGGTTCAACGTTATTAGGAAGTTGTTACAAATGAGTTTTTATTACTCAAACAACTACTTTAAAACTAGTTACTATAACAATTAAAATAATTATTCATTTATAATCACTCATTTAAGTAATTTGCAATCTATTTACAAATATCAATCATTCAATCAAGCGGGTAACTACAATCTTTTTATAAATAGACATTCAAATGAAGGGTTATAAAATCTCAAATTTTTAATCCATTGATCTCTAACTTATAATTAATTAATATAATTACTCTATAATTCCATATTCAAACAAGTTTTAAACTTGGTATAATTATTATCATTGTGGTAAAAATGTTGAAATCGTATTCTAAAATTTGAAATTTGTTGAAATGAGAAGTCTGAAATTGAGATCAATTCGGTTTTTATTACTTTCAAGGCAGTTAAATCCGTGATATACTATTTGAAACTGTATTATGTTTTTACTTGAATCAATAATACTTTTTCAACGTTGTAGATATTTTGATTTCCAAAAAATGCTGTAGAGATCTCAAGCATTCATGCTTGCTACGTATTAGAAAGTCCAATGAGTAAATAAGTATACAGTCGGGATTATGCATTACGTAGGGGCATTTGCCACATCTAAACTGCATAATTAATAAAATTCATCTAACCTAAACCGTTCACATAAGCTTAATTGTCAAGGATCCAACAGATTAAGATTAATTGTCAAGGATCCAACAGACACTTCAACCAAAAATTCAGAACAAGTGGCAACGAGATCAAAAAAACAGACAATGCATTAACAAACATATTATCACTCGGTTTAGAAAAATCCCTGATCATTGATTCTCAATATAAATTATAAAGTTGGAAAAATTCTAGATCAAAACAGTATCTTCCACTAAATTCTCGAAACAGAATGAAAATAATAACAACGATACCAAAATAGAGAGACACATCACCAAGATCAACGGTAACGACAGAGTGAGAGAGTGTTGTTCCTCTTCCAGGTAGCTCTGCGGGAAGGCCTGCATTTGTGGTTCAAATGTCCTCTTCCACGGAGTCCCCTGTATTTCTTGCCAGCAGATGTAAGTCCTCTCAGCTCCCTGTGCTTGTGGACTGGATTGCAAATCCAGTTGATTCTTGGATCATTGCGAACAGCATTGTGAGCAACATCAATCAAAATCACCTCGTAGTACTTGTAAGTAGAATCCTGTTTCAATTTCAAGAACAGTCAGAAAATGAATTCAACTAGCTATAAGATATTTGAGATAAATGTGTTGCTACATAGAAAGGTTGTGCTTAATCAATGACCTCATTAATCCAGTATGAGTTGAGAACACGAAGACCGCCCAACTTCCGCCCTGCTCTTTCTTCGGCAACTGATCTCTTGCTGCGCTGGAACTTCAATTGGGTAACTCCCTGGTTTGTAGGCTTTCCATACACAATACCCTTGGGAACTGGCCTCTTCCTACCACCACGCCTCACACGGACTCTGTATACCACATAACCCTGCAGCCAAATTCATAATTTGAGGTTGATGAGAAATTTATAACCACTGCGCTGAAAATTAATTGATCCAAGTTAAGGCATTTCTTCATAAACTTGATGGATTACAACATACTCATGTTCTCTGGGAAAAATGACAAAAGACACTTTCAATGCAATCGGCAAGAATACTAATGACTGGTAAAAAAACAATCGAACCCTCTCATAATTACGGCAGATGTGGACAAATAATCCTACGGAATGAGAGATCAAAGCATTCAGGTTGGAACAACAAAACGTAACTTTGATCTAGAAAATCAAGCACGCTACTCAAATCACCTAGGGATACCTCTGCTAATCGTTCTTAAATGTAGAGCAACGGAAACTGTGAGTTTAAATAATATATCATCAAGTGAAAACCTCATAGATATACTAATAACGTTAAGACTTGCATGAATCTACACAAATTAGAGTCTCAGAACAGTCAGAGCTTTAGTTACCTGCTTGGCCTTGTAACCGAGGCGGCGAGCCTTATCGGGGCGAGTCGGATGAGTGACGCGAACAATGGATGGATGTTGGCGATACTCCCAGCATCTCACCCTCTGTAGAAACCTCATAACATCCGACTGCTTCTTCCTCCATAGCTCCGACACGTACTTGTACGCACCTGATTCCGAAATTCAAATGAGTAACGAAACGGAAAGCAAACATCGAATAAAACAGAGGAACACTATTGAATCCATCATGTAACAATCTATACAACTCCGTAAACAAAAAAGCTACTTCGACTGAATTAATCCACATTGGAAACAAGCTGCTAGAATATCGAATAAAAAACATGGAACCAAAACAACAAAACTAGCCGGAAATTGAAATGAATTATTGAGAATCGTTCGAATGTGTTAAAGAAAGAACATAGAGAAGGAGAGAGTACCCATTGGATCGGAAAGAGAACTTGCAGGGAGGAGTCACCAACTAGGGTTTCCGCTAACAAAGCACCGAGATTTTATAGAGAACTATATACTTCAAGCTTCGAATCTGGACCGTCCATTTCGCATTTGTACGACGTCGTTTGACACATCTTGGACTTCCACTATCGGGCCAAATTCCAAAAATGGGCTCGATTATAGTGGTTTTAAATCTGATTGGGCTTCATCACATATATGGGCCCATTTGCTCTGCTTTCTGTTTATTTTACCCAAATGTGCAGGTAGTTAAACTTACCAAATTAGGCAAATAAATAATTATAACTACAGTCACTTTCAAAAAAAATAATAAATAAATAAATAAATATAATTATTGTATTAATAAATATTATCACGTAATTTTTTTTGATATAGTATTAATAACTATATACATAAATATTTTTAAATTTAATTACATTTATAATTATTTTGTTAGAATAACACAATCACCAAAAAAATTTATTATATATATAAGTTGGTCTAATAGGAAAAGAGGGTTTTTGGATCAACGATGAAAATACTAAATAAAAGAAACGTCAACTTTTATGATGGTTGCATTATCGAAAATGCCTTTGGTATATGAAATCTTCGTAAAATTTATTTGTGAATTTTGAAAGGTTTCAAAATATCCTTAAACTTTATCAAATATTTTAGAAATATTCTTGTCGTAATTTTGGATGGAAATTATTTAAATTTTGTTAAAAAATTTATTTGAACTAAAAAAAAAAAAAGACCTTTAATCTTTCTCTTCTTTTTTTTTATTGTTAGTTCAACAAAAAAATTGTTAATGTTTTGTATTAAATACCTTACCTATTTAATTGTAAAACAAAACTTTATCTTTATATTTTTAACTTATTAATTACTTTTATGTCCATATTAATATTTTAATTAAATGAATGATCAGTATAATGTTAAAAATTAATTTATAATATATTTTTTTCAATTAGTGTTTATCATTTATTTTATGTATTTACTATTTTACTTTTTTGTTTGGTATATAGATTGTGTTTTAAAGACCTAATAGTTTGTAATTTAAATAAAAATAAGGATGCATGATATTTAATGCAAAGTTCATATATTAATAAAGAGATATTGTTTTCATTTTTGCACATTAAAATTATAAACATCATCCAGTCTTATAACATTTATTGAATTGATGGCGATAAGTTCATAGTTATTAAGATAAACACTCGAACAAGTATTTGAGACATACTACCAATATAAGAATCTAATACGTTTACACTATGTGGATTAAGGCTGGATATCTAAATCAGAGTGATATTGTTGGTAAGAACGGTTTTACAATAATTGTTCATAATCTGATTCTTGTTGTTCACATGGAGACATCAGTAATACTATAATATGTATAGTAATTTCGTCAAATACACTAATCAAATATTTCACTATGATGATTGTAAGCTTGTATGATCCTAATCCTGAGTGAGTTGTGAACTTCTGCTTTATGAAACCGTTCTTTGATATATATGAGTGAAAATAGACAAACAACACTAGGTTAATAAACCTCGACGAAAATTATCGTAGTTAGTTGTTAGGAACCCAATGACTCAAAATGGAATTCATTCAATCCCTACTATTAAGGAAGTAAAAGAGTTGTTCAAATGATTACGACGCTTGAACGAAGAGTACGCGTCTCTCACTTGCCCGATAGAATACTGGTTTATGGTTGAATCATGAACAACTTATATATTAGAGGAATCAATGATGCTTAAGGAGAAAGATGGAAACATAGAAATTTCTAGTTCCAGTTGTGAATTACGACAAGCTCGTGAAGGATCATACAGTAGATGACATATTATATTAGTGGACATAACTTGTCATATAGTGCGAAAGAGTTTAGCACATGTCATTAATGGGATAAACCTAGTGTTAACAAATACGGATTTGATCCCAAATCATTTAGCTTTAAATTTACATGTGTGTCGATCCTCGAACTAGCTCATATTTGTTAATACACTATTTAAGTTAGACATATAGTTTAAAGTGTTCAAACTTTCTAATTAATTTTGTTTGACTTAATTAAAAGAAGCCTTAGTTTCAATTATTAAACTAAAATATTAATATATTGAATATATTAATAGAATAATATTTATTGAATAAATAGTAAAGATAATTAATTAATATATTGAATATATTAATTAAGTTAAATAATTATTGGATAATTATTTATTTAAGATAATTAATATACTTGATATATTAATCGGATAGATAATATGTTGATATATTATTTGATTGGCAATGATAAATATCAATTAAAACTAATAAACCAACATATTTAGATATGTTGGTGTATGAGGTGTCATAAAGGTGTAGTATAACTATATTTAATGTGTATCATTTAATGATTATTTTAATTATTAATAAATATTATTATTTTTATTTATTGTGAATTTAATTTACAAACGTCATTCAACTTTGTTGTACTAATTAGATTAATGGTCATACACTCCATGGTCACTTGGATGAACATTTGATAAGTATATGAGACATACAAATGGATCTAATTTTAAGTTAATGACCTAAAACGTCTACAATATATATATGGATTAAGGCAAGATGCCTAAGTCCTGGTGACACTTGGTATGATCCAATTTGCAATGGTTGTAGACTACTTGATCCTTGTTGTTCACTTTGAGACGTGTTAGTGGGGTGCTTAATTTCTTTTTGAATAAAGTTAAACCAGAAGTGTTGTGGCCAGTCTAATAATTCTATTATAGACATTTATAAAATACTTGTCTAAAATGATGACATGTAGATGTGATATATTGACTTTAAAGACATCCGTAAATTTTAGTACATTACCAACCCAGCTGATTCCAAGAGACTCCAACATTCATATGGTTTCTTGAAAAACAACACAATTGAACATCAACTCTTAAACTCCACAACATACACAAAACCACCACCTAGGCCTAGGAGCTGAAAAACAACCGTCAAAGGAAATTGATCCCTAATCATGTTAATTTGAGAATATAAATATTTTGTTTCTAAAATGAAAACAAAGTGCGGGAAAACACTTTAAAACAAGATGTTGCAAATCACCGAATGCCTAAGGATTCCCCAATCCATATGGATTCCCACATATTAGATTCATGGTGCCCGACTGGGCTGTACTAAAGCCTCCACCAATTCGAGTAGGTCATTTATAGAATTATCCAACTTTAGCTTCTTATCATACACAATCCATGAGATTTGAAGCCTCGAACTTCCTTTTGCTAGTAATATATTCAATAATATATAATGAAAAGTTATTGATTTTTTAGAGTAAAAGCAACTTTGATCACCTTTCCGTCGTTTCTTGATTTTGACCACTTTAGTTGAACACCTTTTAGTGGAAATGTATTATCTGCACTAGGAATCAACAAGTTTGAATAATCTAGTTTAGAAGAAGGAGTAGACGCCTTTGTAATCTTATGAACAACATCCTTAATCTTTTTCGTTTTACTTGTAGGAACAAACTTCTAATGACAAACACTGGACACGACAGAGGTATGCGTTAGAGGGATTTCCAAATGTACATCCTTTTGGAGAGTAAGATGTAAAACATCTATAACATCAATCATCACTACTTTTCCTCTGACATCCATATCAGTTCTTTCCATTTCCCTATTTATATATTGTAGGTCTCATTATGAGAAGAAATACAGCCAACATTGCATTACTTCGAACAGGTAGTGTCTCGACTATGTCATTTGAAAAATTCATATCATCTACTCCAATATGTTCCATGGTGGATGCATAAATTGGATTTCTTCAATTATCCACATCACTTCTCCTAATTTCTAACTAGCCCCAATATCGTCCACCACCACGTCCTCGGTCTCGACCTCGTCTGCCACCACCTCCCAAACTTTGGCCCAATTCAGTATTTTGGGCTGTAGTCTCAATGGACATCATATTGCTTTTGCTTTCAGCCAATCACCATATTGAAAATGGTCTTCTTGTACACTGTAGAATCATTAATTCACTATTTTGCTAAATGACCAATAATCCCACAAAAATAGCAAAAGTCTAGTAATTGTTCATGCTTGAAAGAACACCACAACACATTATCACTTCCCTCGTGAGACCTTAACCTCCCTTATTAGAGGTCATGTGATATTCACAATAACACGCATTTGAAGGACATGGTTTGTGTTTCCATATTTATCAACATCCATGCTAGAACAATACCAACTATTGCACCAATTTTGTTTTTGTCATGGTAGTTGTCACACAATTAAAAGAGATGTTATGAATATAGATAAACAACTCAAAGAATAAGAATCTCAAATTGCAAACCTGACAATCAACATTCGACTATACCATCACAATAAGGGCCTTACATAGGATCATGGACCATCTGCAAAAATTCTCATATTTCATAGAAGTACAAAATCGGACAAAAAAATATATTTTTGCCGATCACTTGCATTCCAATTTCGACATGACACCTCGATGTTGATGCCATAACTGAGCAAAAAGTATCAAAATGAACATATTTAGAAGAAAGGACACTAACAATAACACGATGCTCGTAGTTTTTCACTGAACATACATAGTTATCTTCAATAGAGTTCATAACAATATTGTCAAAATTTGTCAATTCAAAAGTTTGCCATCATTTGACCAGATCATCCATAATTTCAGAATTAGTTAGTATCAGACAAAAAGTAATGAATAACTTCAATCAAAAACAACTACTAGAAACTCACCAAAAATAACATGAAAATTAAATATAATGCAAGACAAACTGCTAGTAATCACCTTAGAAAACCACCCTATAATAGAGAAAACTTTGGTTTCAAGAGGAGCTCCATTGTCAAGAGAAATATACATTACAATACTATTTTTAAATCACGTGTAATCAATATATTAATTGTTTATTATCAAAATTTATTAAACTTAAAATTTTGAGATGATATTTAAAATCGTATATAATAAGATATCATTTTTTTTCTTCAAAAAACTTTTTATAGATTAAGAAAATTATATTTATATTTAACATCAAATGTTAGACGGAAACCCAAAAAATTAATTTATATGAATTTCTAAATGAAAAGTTTTAAAATAAATAAAATATTTGAAAAATATAACTAAAAATTATACCAAACAACTAGATTATAATTTAATAGTTAGAGTTAAATTAATCAGCCCAACAAGTATGAATTAGAGATATTAAATTGGTTGCTGAACTTTTTTTAGTACAACACTACTGCTCTCAAATAAATTGAGAGCCAAATATCGTACATGTTGAACTGACCAAACAATGAAATCAATCAACCATTAACCCTTCAATAAATTGGTTGATGAATTAAGTTAGTTGAGATTGATTTAGTAGTTACCCAAAATAAACCTCTAAAGATGTTCATTTTTTTAGTGGACACTCTCCCATATCGAGGCAACGAATTCCCGGCTAGGCGGGAAACATGGACATCGACAGGAGGAAAAAATTTTCAATTGGCTATAAGCGGCCGGGTACCCATTCTCGTTTTTCATTATCTCCGCTTAGTATAAAAAAAAACTCTTTATTTTATATCTTTAATTTATAGATAACATATATTAGTTAATAAAATATCTATTGAAATGAATATTGTTTTTCTAATAATTAACTATATAACTCAAACTTGCTAGATATTTTTTTAAAAACAATTAATTATTTGAAATTATTACTTAAAAATGTAAAAAAATGAAAAAAAAATGAAAAATTGGAAAATTTACTACGAGAAATTCAATTATCGACAGAGAATTTCCATCTCAGATCTCGACTAAAAGAATAGGTGAATTTGGCAATAGTTCATTTTTGAAGTTGAGATAGAGACATAAAGCCAATTCCACCCTCACGGCTCGATCGATGTACATCTGTATAAATCATAAGGGTGTGTTTATTTTTTGTAGAAAAGAGAGGAGTGCAGTACAATGGAAGGGTTAATAGTAGTTTGCAGTAGTTAACTCTTGTTTAAGAATTGATGTTAATAGTGGTTAGATAATGAATTATTTGTTTAGAGATTGATGTTACTAGTAGTTGAATGATATTCTTGATGTGAAATTTGATTGAGTAATTTGATAAAGAGTTTGATGAGTGATTTAAAAGTGTTGTTTACTATCAAATACAAATAAGTGGTAATCTACCAAAGAACAAAACCACCCTAAAGTTGAACGGTTTTTATAATAAATGTAAAAAATAACGGCATATTATTAGTTAAGACTCCGTTCTTCTCTCACGTTTCATCGACGAGAAACGCCATGGCGGCTTCAATGTATCTTTCTCAAAGCCCTATCGCCACTTCCATCAACCGAGCTTCACCTTCCATTTCTCTTCTCCCTCATCATCATCAATCCATCAACTTTCCCTCTTTCCACTGTACAACCCTCAACAATCTATCAATCACCGTCTCCCACGCGCCGCCGCGTGATGCTACCATCACCCCGCGAGCCGCCGCCGGCGCACCGCCCTCCGCCGTTCCTTCGAAAACCGCATTTCACGGCCTATGCTATGTTGTCGGAGACAACATCGACACCGACCAGATTATTCCTGCTGAGTATTTAACTTTGGTCCCCTCAAATCCCAGCGAGTATGAAAAGCTCGGATCCTACGCCCTAATTGGCCTTCCTTCCTCTTATTCCTCACGCTTCGTGGAATCTGACGAGATGAAAACCAAATATTCCATCATAGTCGCCGGCGACAATTTCGGCTGCGGTTCTTCACGGGAACATGCGCCGGTTGCGTTGGGAGCTTCCGGTGCGGTGGCTGTTGTTGCTGAGTCGTACGCTCGTATTTTCTTTAGGAACTCGGTTGCTACCGGTGAGATTTATCCATTGGAATCGGAAATCAGGATCTGCGATGAATGTAAAACTGGCGACGTGTTGACGATCGAGCTCGATGAAAGCCGTTTAATCAACCACACGACTGGGAAAGAATACAAGCTCAAGCCAATCGGAGATGCTGGTCCGGTTATCGATGCCGGTGGAATTTTCGCATATGCTAGGAACTCTGGTATGATTCCATCGCAATGAAGTTGAATTTTGAGTTTTGGAGGTCGTTGGAAGTAATTGTTGTTTTGTTTGTTAGACTTGTTTCTTTGCTTGTTAATGAGATTATAATTCTGTAGAACTGTCTGTCTTGGCGAAGTGTATTAACGAAATAATAATTAATAATACAGACTGAATTGAGAGTCTTCAGCTCTTTGATTTCACTTTTTGAGTTCGTTGAAAGTTTAATTTTGATAATTTATAATTTCAGTATTTGCTTGTCTTTCAAAGTTGTGATCTCATTCTTCTTTGTTGAAAACTTGTGGATTTTATTCATCATTTTGCTGTTGGTTGGTGCAACTGGGTACCTCTACACAAATATTATCCTTTTTATATTGATGAGTGAGTATCTATATTGATGAGTGAGTATCTAGGGCAACGCTCTTGAGATACCACTTGACTCTACAACATTTAGATGTCAAGCAAATCCGACCATTGAATCTAAACCTTTTATATCCTCAGAGTCAAGACCCTTTTTGACCACTTGGTTAACCCATAATGGTTTATCATTTTCAAGGTTGCATTTAGATGAAATCTAAAAGATCTCTTACCAATAAGACATGGTACTTATATTAGGATTGCTTCCACTTTTAAACAATTGAACTATGTTCGCATTCCCGATATTTGAGAGTACGTAGGAGGATTTTCACTTTTTTTGTTGCAGATGATTTGATTATCACTCTTTCTTCTGATCTTTTCAATGTAAATGAAGTGTTGTAATTAAATTTTTGCACTAATCGGTCCTAGAGCCCTAATAGCTCGAGTGGTTGAGTGGCAGCCTCAGTTCTAGGTAATAAATTTGATACTGCCCGAGTTTGTGTTTGTTCATATCTCTCTGTGCATTTGTGTAAATGCCCATGCCATGAAAATTGAACTGTAAGATTTACAAACCATTTTTCAACTATGGTCTTGGCAAACCAGTGTATCTACAACTTTTATCCTGCATCAAGTATTTTTTGATAGACATTATATTTAATCACTTTGCATTTTGGCAACTGGAGTTTCTATGAATATGCTTTCTAGTCTGGTTCTGAACTTGCTCTTGCTAACATATCTCTAGATCTGTTATGTGAAATAAACTTGCTCTGATCAATTGGTGGCTCATATGATGCAACTTTATTATTTTAGAACTTGAGCATCCTACTTATGGGTATAAGAGTCCTTAGAGCTGTGGAATGCCAATTTTTTGTGATACACCACTCCACTAATGCACTTTTTATCCACCATTGGACTCTGTTGTGTGTCTTTTTTTGAAATGATGTGATCCTATTGATAAGTTTTTTTGTTTTTTTTTTTTTGTAAGAAGCAAAGATTCATTAAATCCGAAACCGAGGACTAAAGCCTCCAATTCAAGAAAGGACACAACGAGGAAACAAAAGCACAAGCCCCATCCCACAACTCGGAAGATCACCGAACAACCAACAAATCTGTTAGCATACAAGAGATCAATACAAATCAACACCTTCACAAACAAGGATTTCCATAATTCCATTAGGAAAGGCTAAAAAACCATTGTTAACTCAAAATTGGCTTGACTTTTGAAGAGTTTTGGGAGCTAAATCTATAATCATATGGTCTATTGAAGGACAAGGCCTCTGCCAAAAAGGGAAACTAGACAATCCCATATCGAGAATATTTGCTTCCCATAACGACCAACCTCATCCAGCTAGCAAACCTTTTATCCACGAGTTCAACAGGCAGACAAACCAACAAAAACACATACAAGCAAACAACGTGACAATGCAGACGAGAAAATAGAAGACAAAATATCATAAACTCGGAAGAAAGAAAGAAGAAAAACACAAAGTAGAAACTACCAAATGTAAAGATAAAATGGGCCACGACAGAAGGGACCAGAAATAAAAGAATCACTATGCCAATTGTGTCAAAAGACCCTGATGATTTAGTAACTCTGCTCAAGAGAACCGGTCTGGTTGACATCGAACTGGCTCGTTAGGTTGAAAAAAGGGTTCATAACGGGTTTCGGTTCAGGACTCCCAATTGCACTTGCACTAAGACCACTATATGGGCGATAGTTGTCCTGACCTTGAGCCACGCACCTGGTCCCCCCAATCTACCCTCTGTCGACCAACTGTTATATAGTGGATTCTTCACCTTCAACAAAGTAGGGCGTGTAAACTGTTGTCTCCGCCATCCTCTGCCTACCTCGTTGTCGGCTGACACAATGAGCTCAGTTTGTCAACCAAAATTTCTTCTTGAAATAATACCTTTAAAGCACGTCGAACACAGCTAGCGCAAACTTCGACTCGCTGTTCCATACTCTGTATCTTCTTTTTCCTTCGTCAAACGAGCACTTTCTTCCTTGGGCTTTCCTCGATGTCAAAGAAGCTAGTTCGCCCCTAACTCCTTTGACTGTTAGAGAAGAAACCCATTTCCGCTCCTTCACTAGATATTTCCTCAACTCCGGTAAAATCAGCTTCGCCTTCTCCCGAAGCTCGCGACTCTAACTCCCTCGAGGACTCGAATGAAACTTGCTCCTCTTACGGAGCCCACTAACCTTCTTTAGCCATTCACCAGGTGGATTCTCATTTAGTCCAGAGATGAGACGCTTCTCCTTGAAATCTAAGACTAAAGACAGCCTCATCGACAAGCAGCACTAGCAAACTCGCCTTAGTCGGGAACACTTACCCAAACCTTTTTGAAAGGAAATGCTTCCCAATTCTGACGACCGCACCTCCCATATCTGAGGACAAAGCACCTTACCCTATTGATAAGTTCCTTACATTCATTCTTATGATAATCAAGAAGGTTAGCGAAGGTTAGCTAGTGAAATTGATTGTAGGAAGCTAGCTGCTGCATCTAGCATTGTTTACTTGTTTCCAGTGCAACGTTTGCTACTGTACGGTTCAAAACAAGAAGAACAACTCAATTTAATAAAACCTCAAAGTATTACAGATTTGAGATTAGTTTTGCAGCGATTTATCGATCATACGTGCTCGTCACCGTTTACTCTGTTATGTCACATTTCCAAACATGCTTGTTTTGTTGAATGAGTACATACACTTGGACTCAGGCAGATAGGTGACCATTGCAAGATGAGCTTTGTCTGATAGGAACTTATCTTCAAAAGTTAACCCAGAAATTATTCAACGAATTGAAATTAATCTATTCATAAGTTGGGAAAGAATTGCGTTGATAATCATTCTTTCAAAAGCTCTACTACTTGCATTTTATTGACATAAAATTTTATCTCTTATATCAAAATTCTATTTTTGATACGAAATGAATGTTATTTTTGTTAATGATCTAGTGCCTACAATATTAATTTGGAGGAGATTAACATATGCATAAGGTGGATTTAATAGAAAATGCAATAAAAATGACAATTACAAGTTCAATAAATTCAAGCTACATGAATCTTAACTCTCAGCTTTAATTTAATATTTAATTTAACTTAACGTTAACTTAACCCTAATCTTTCTCCATTCACACCTTAGACACTGATTGTGGATTAGACACCATTCTTATCTAAATACAAGATGGTAGATCAAGTTATAGTATACTTTTTCCAGTTAAGTTATGATTAGTTAAGTACGATATCCAATCCATAGCCTACTATAGTCAAAAGAAAGTTGAGTTCATTTTTTTTTTTAAGTATTCCACTTCCACCTTACCGTCAAATCGACAATTGCGAGATTGTACACACAATAGCACATTTATCACATGAAATTGACTTGCAATTTGAAGGATACTTTTTTTTTTTTTTTTGAGATTACAATAATTAGTGACAGGAAATTCAAACTCGTGACCTTCTGGTCCTTCCGCATCTATTGATGCCGTTGAGCTATTGCTCTTTTGGGAAAAGATACAAAATCTTAGACATTGCCTAGGTAAGCCACTATTATTAAATATGTTTTAGATTAAAGTAACATTTCATTTTGACTAAAGTAGGAACCTAGAAAAATAGAGATCAAAATCTCAATACATTTCAAGCGAATTTGTTCCCGTCGGGACTTGATTTTTCTAATATATGATGATGCTTTTATATATTATTTACTTATTTATTTTAGTAATCTATATTTTTAAAAAAGCATAAGTAAAAAAAGGAAAAGTTTGACTAATTTTAAAGATAGAGGCACGTTTGACTTTGGCAAAAAATGAGGAAAAATAAAATAAAATAAGATTAAATTACTAATTGATGAAATGATAACCTTCTATAAGAAGAAATCTCTTCCGTTCGTATCTCATCTCATCCCTATCTCATCCCTTTCCACAATGTCGTAATTCTTTCAAGAATTTCAAGAATAAAAACCTTTTTTTCATAATTTTTTTAATACACCATTACTTTATCAGGCTATGTTTATTTTTTGTTAAGAGAAGAGGGGTTGACCACTATTCTTCAAAAATCACTTGTTTGTATTCGGTAGTAAGCAATTACTCATGACCACTCATTACACTTTCTATCAAACCATTCCATCAAATTTCATACCAAACATAACACTCAACCATTATTAATACCAATCCCCAAACAAGAAATTAATTACTCAACAAGTACTAACTCTAATCCTTAAATAAGTATTCAACCACTATTAACCGCTTCTTTCCACTCCACTCCACTCTTTTCTACCAAAAACAAACACAACAAATCTAGAAAATTAAATGCATAGATAATTGAAAAAAATAAAATCCCAAATTACAAATGTGACATTAGTTCCTTTCAACCTGGGAAGACATCTCATTTTCTCAGCCCAAAATATCTGCACAACTTCAAATATATAAAATAAAATCCAATAATTAACAACAGAGAACTAGTTTTCCAACTCAGATCTAAAGCTTTGTATTGGCTATCCCCATTTTGACCTACCTAATCACCCTGAAAGATTTAAGATCTAAAATCATACATCAGTCAAGATTATTGAAGATACAATCACAACATATGCCAGAAAAAAGAAAAGGGCAAGCTGAACGAAAATCTTTGGATTTTCTCTCATGTTTGGAGATGTAACGGCCCTGCAAAATTGATACTTTCTCCAATAAGTTTTAAGAAAAAAAAAAAAAGAAAAGAGAAACCAACATCTTCAGTAGCCTTACACAAGAATTCTTACAGTAAATTACCTCGCAATACGCTGAGAAAATCGTTGAAATGGCAAACTCTGGATGAAAACCATGCCTGGTCCTGTTAATGTGGCTGTCACTAAGTTGTCACCCTGAAATTTACACAATCAAGTGATGGTATGTTAAAAGATTGACCAAATTGTATTCCACACAGATAGAATCACTGTTTATAAATTATGAATGAGTTTGAAATTGTTGGACAGCATTTCCATATTCATAACAAGAAGGCTCTACTGTTTTGATGTTTTCTATAGAAACAGCAAACACGAAAGACGGTACACGAAGACGCGAGAAAACCCCACAAAGTATGGTTCTACTTTACTGTCATCATTTACAAAAGCTTGGTGTGACTTGTTGTGAGTCATATTTTTATCTTTAATTCAAGCAAAGAGTAACACTGCAACAGTTCAGCTTTTGGAAATATGAGACAATAGCCGTTAATATAATTAAATTTATCCCAATTCATCAATTTAAGCTTTTGGGTTGATTGATAATTTTAACCTAATTCATCCCCATTTAATATCGATGGGCATTCTCAAATTTCCAAATCCACAAGGGAAGCATTGGTTGATAAAGTTAAATTAATCCGAATCATCCGCTAAAATTTTTTGTTTGATTGGTGGTTTAACATAATTTAAGGCCAACGAGAAGACAGGAAAAGCAAAAGGCAAACACCGTAAACCTAGAGGACTCTTACCCCAAATACCGCTCTTCTCACAGGACCATTGTATTTGATTTGGGCATCAATGGTGGTGGTCATCGCCACAATGCAGGAGATATCCACTGATAGTACTTCACCAACCTCGAGATTTTTCTGTACAACTAACAGAATACAGAAAGATTTTATAATCAGCTAACTTATATAATACATTGTTTTATACAGAATCAAACTTTTTCCTCAAATAAAAATTCTATTTATGATTAGTCTAAAGGCCAAAGCAATATAGTAGCACGCTACATCTTGAAAATTTAAAATTAAAAATTCATAAATCATAAATAATATGATCTACCTCTCCCTTCTGCCCGTTGTATACATCATATCACTACCAAATTAGTTTATATTACAGAAAGTTCCTCCATCTATTTTTAGTGCGGTTCAAATCTGATTCCAATGTAATATATTTACATATAAGTATCTGACTTGGTGGCCCATTAAAAGTGTGGAAATCAAAATAACAAAATGAACACTTGAGTTACTCTAGCCAACAGATCACGTGAAAACTCAAAAGAAGAAATTCAAGTTTTTTTCAGTTTTCATGATAGTTGCATAAGCAAACAGATGCAAACAGGTCCTTTGGAGAATTAGCTAAAATAAAATGAGAAGTGAGAAGTGAGAAGTGAGAAGTGAGAAGTGCATACCTGATCCACCCCCAAGAATAAATGCAAGCCCTTGGCCAGATAACTTCTGTCTAAGAAACCCCTACAATAACATCCAGACTCCAGAGTAGTACAAGAGAAAAAAAATAAACATTGGGAAGGGCAAAAACTAATATCAGAAAGTAGAGATGCATGAATAATAAATCAAGGAATAATAAATCAACTCACCTCCACACCTGTGATAGCATTGCGTACTCTGTGATCAACCGCGTTGTTAACCTTCACATCATTAACAGAGCAAAGGAACGCATCTGGCTGCATATAGAAAAATGAAACAAAAGTTATCAGTTAATGGAGCCCACAAGAAGACAAAGTGAATAGTTTTTTTTTTTTTTTTTTTTTTTTTTTTTTTTTTTTTTTTTTTTTTTTTTTTTTTTTTTTTTTTTTTTTTTT
>JBBMEG010017172.1:0-28201 GCA_037832605.1 Cyclanthera cordifolia | reverse complement strand
TGATCAAAGAGGTAATCAAATTCTAGTCTTTTCCTCTTGGTTGTTCCAAATCCATAAGGAGGTGTTAATCTCTCAGACCCAATGGATCTTTGGGCTGAGAATTAGGGTTGCTTTATCAAATTCCTCAAGTGAAAACAAAAAAACAGATTTTGTTGCTGGTGAAGAAGGAACAAGTTATGGTGAAGTGTTGATTGTAGACAACAATTAACCCATAAAAGAGAAAATTGATAGCAAGGGAGACTGGGTCCTAGACTCAGGGTGTACTACCATATGACCTCAAACAAGGCATGGTTTATTGACTATAAATCATGGAAGGGACACTAAGTTTACATGGGAGACAATCACACTTGCAAGATGATTGAGATTGGCTCAGTAGTTCTAAAACTCCAAGACAACAGAGAAATCATACTAAAGAAGGTTAGATATGTACCTAAAATCAGAAGAAATATGATTTCCTTGGGAATGCTAGATGAATAGGGATGCACTTTTACTGGAAAATGTGGTAGTCTTCAAATCCTAAAGGAAGAAAGGAAGTCATTTATGGAAAAAGGCACAACAACTTGTACTATTTGAGAGATATAGTAGTGCCAAGTTATGCACTAGTGGCACAATCCTCAAAATTGGAAGACTTGAAGCTGTGGCACAGAACGTTGTGATATATTAGTGAACGTGGCCTAACTGAGCTAACTAAACAAGGGATGATAACAAATAGAGGAACCAAGAGGTTGAGATTTTGTGAGCACTGTGTGTTTGACAAAGCCAAAAAGGTCAAATTCTCAAGAGGGGAGCATAATACCAGAGCTATCCTGAACTATGTACATGCTGTTCTGTAGGACCAGCATAGACATCCTCTTGGAGTGGTGCAAGGTACTTCCTATCCTTGATTGATGACTAGTTTAGAAAGGTATGGATTTACTTTCTACAGTCTAAAGATCAAACGTTCTCTAAATTTGTTGAATGGAAAACTAAAGTTGAACTTCAGACATCTAAAATGGTGAAGTACCTAAGGATTGATAATGATTTAGAATTCCTAAGCAATGAATTTGTAACCTTTTGTTCTAAGATAGGAATTACTAGACATAGGACAGTCCCTAACACTCCTTAACAAAACGAGGTTGCTGAGAGGATGAACAAGACCATACTTGAACGAGTAAGGTGCATGATCTCAGAAGCAAAGATTGCTGAAGAATTCTAGAGAGACGCAGCTGCTACAACTGTTTACATCATTAACAAAGTCCTAGCACTGCTCTAGACTACAAGACTCCGTTTGAGCAATGGTCAAGGGTACTTCCTAATCTGTCTAACCTAAAAGTTTTTGGATGCACATCATAGATTCATAGAAGACAGGGAAAGCTGGAGCCTAGAGCTATAAAGTGTATGTTTATGGGCTATCCTGTAGGTTCCAAAGGTTTCAAACTATGGGACTTCACTGACAACAGGTGTTTGGTTAGAAGAGATGTAACTTTCAAAGAAGATGAATTCTATATGAGTTCATCCAATGAAGAAGAGAACGAGACTTCTGTACTCAAGTAAAGCTCTAGCCTTAAGGTGGAGATTGTAAGACAAGTTAGTCACTTCAGACAAATAGAGGAAGAACTAGAGGATTCACCAAGAGCTTCTCAAGAGAGCTTAGGGATTGATGTTCAAGAAGAACAACTCTCTGGTTTGAGCACAGAGACCCAGAAGGCAGAGTAGACCTCCTGCAAGGTATGCTCAAGTCGATTTTGCAGAAGGCTTGACCAATATTGAGGATGAACCTCAAACTTATGAAGAATTGCTAGCAAGTGAGGATAAAACCAAGTGGCCTAAAAGCAATGAAGAGTTAGATGCTTTTCTCTTGAGAAGAACAACACTTGGGACTTAGTTGAACTTCCTAAACGTAAGAAACGTATTCTTTGCAAATTGATTCTTAAAAGAAAGTCAACTGGATCACATGGAATAGTTAAGTATAAGGCCAGACTAGTTGCAAAGGGCTTTAAACAGAATGAGGGTATTTACTACAGTGAAATCTTTTCACCAGCTGTAAAGCACACTTCTATTCAAATTTTTCTTGCAATAATAGTTTGTGAAAACCTAGAGTTAGAATAGATGAATGTAACAACTGCTTTCCTACATGGTAATCTAGAAGAGGTACTATACATGGATCAACCAAAAGGTTGCATGGAGGAAAAACAGATATGTCTTATTTGTAAACTCAACAGGTCTTTGTATGAACTCAAACAAGCACCTAGGTGGTATAAAAGGTTTGATGAGTTAATACTACGGGTTGGCTTTTATCGAAGTAAGTTTGATGCTTGTGTCTAGTACAGAAGGTCAGAATCAGGTAACTACATATATTAATTACTCTATCTATATGACATGTTACTAGCTGGAAAACTGTTGGAAGATTTGAATGCTAAAACAACAGTTGAGCTCAGAGTTTGAAATGAAAGACTTAAGGAAAGGCAAGGTAATTTTTGGGATGGAAATCAGAAGAGACAGAGTTCAAGAGGTACTATTTCTTCCTTAAGGGACTTACACTAAAAAGGTCTTAACCAGGTTCAACATGGACAACTCAAAAGATTGTGAGTAAACCACTTGCTCAACACTTTAAGTTGTCAACCAAAGACTCACCTTCAAACGAGGAAGGAAAAAAAACTATGAGTAAAATACCTTACTCAAATGCCTCTAGGAGTCTAATGTACCTAATGATTTGCACAAGACCAGACCTATCTCACTGCTCAAGCTTGGTAAGCAGATTTATTGGAAATCCTACAGAGCATACTAGGAGGCAACCAAATGTGTATTGAGATACCTAAATGGTACCAGAGACAGATGACTTCTCTACAAATCTCCTATTACTCACAAACTGGAACTAAACGAGTTTGTGGACTCTAATTTTGCTGGAGATTTGGACAAGAGAAGGTCATTAACAAGTTATGCTTTCCTATTTGGAGACAACCTAATAAGTTGGAAGTATAACCTACAATCAGTGGTGGCTCTATCAACCATAGAGGTTGAGTTCATAGTAGCCACATAGGCAATCAAGGAAGCTATTTATTTGAAAGGAATCCAAGAAGAGCTAGGGTATTCACAGAAAGAGGTGGAGCTATTTTATGACAACAAAAGTGCAATACACTTAACTAGAAACCAATAGTTTCATGGAAGGTTAAAGCACATTGATGTAAAACATCACTTTGTTAGAGATGTAGTTGAAGAAGGGACAATCTCAGTAAAGAAGGTTAGAACAGAAGACAATGCTGCTGATGTCCTAACTGAGGCAGTGACCAAAGCCAAGTTTGAACACTATCTATGTCTACTAAGTGTAGTAGTAGACAATTCTATCAACTAATGAAGCAGAAAAAAGATGAGGAACCAGGTTTTCATTCAAGGTGGAGAATTTTTATGTGAATGAAAATAAATTGCTCAACTCACTCTTGTGAGGATTTGGAGCAAAGTATTCAAGGTTGTACTCCTAAACTACGATATACAACATTTGTTTAAACGGTTTTCGTGTAACAAGCTTCTAACCACCTATGGCTCTACCTAAAACTTGTATAAATTCAACATACTTTTACTTAGTTATGTATGCAGCAGAGACATGTGAATGTATGTATGTAAAATGATGAACAGAAATAAAGAAAGAAACCTGGTGTTCCCCGTGGATGTAGGCTTAATTAGCCAAACCACGTAACTTGTATGTTCTTTTCTCTTACTCTGATCTCTCTTTTTCTTATTTTCTAACTCATGCATATATCTCGCATACAAGAAATGAAAGAAGAAAAGAATCAGTAAAATAAAGTCAAAGAAAGAAAGAAACATGAGACAAACAAAGAAGAAAAAGGATTAAAAGACAGTGGAACTTATCTTGTCTTCAAGGATTCAAGATCGATGTCTCTACTCGAAGGCTGTAGCAAGGCTCGATAAATTGGATTTGATGATTCTCATGAGAAATCATCAGAATCATCTTCATCTAAGCCAAAACCATTGAAGCATATGTCGAAGAAGAACGAAATTCTGGCGTGAAATCGCCAGAACTTCGTTCATCTCTGAACGAGGAAGGAGAGAAGAATGAAATGAAGAGCACAGTGGAGTTGAAGGGTTTGGTTCGTGAAGCAGTGGTGCAAGCTACGTGGAGGGCCTGCGAGAAACAAACCGACAGTGAAGGAGTAGAGTGGAAAAATCCTAGCCATTCACGAAATCTACCACTTCCATCTTGACCGTTCATTCTTAGACGGTCCAAAAAAGTTTCAAGCCTTTGGTTCAATTCTTGTAATAACGATTTGGTTAAATTTTTCTTGGTTCGGTTCATATTTAAAACAAAGTTGTTTTGAGTCTCAGTGTGGTAAACTGGGCCATTTTGTTTCTAAAACTTAGTAGGCCTTATTTGTTTTATTTGTGGGCTTAACTCACCAATTTTGGTCTTCAACATAGATTATTTAGCTCTTATTTCTCACCTTTAATCTGACATCAAAGCTCAATCTCTTTCATGGCTTCTCAAAGCATCTTGAAATAACAAATGGTGTTACGTTCATCACTTCTAAACGAACTATTGAATCAAGTTATATCAATCAAAATATAAAAAAAAGTAATAATGATCTCACTTTTCTTTTCTCTCTCGTGATCGTTTTATTTGTTGCTAAAGTACGAGAATGAATAGATCGATTCACCAAATTCTTCACTCAATCAGTTTTGTTCTCTGCTTATTCTGCTCATCAAAACTTCATCAACTTTTTTTGGTTCACTTTTCACTAATGATATCTTAGTTGAACATTTATCCTTCTTTCCTCGTCCATCGAATTGAAGTTAAAAGAAAACAATTTTCATATGGTTTCCTTGTCCTTCATTTCTTTTCTATCCAACTCCTATCACGATAGTCCAAAGTTTCTTGTCGTTTTTGCTAGCAAAATCAAATAGTAAGAAGAGAACTGTTGTAACAACCCAAAATTTCTTGTGTTTGAAAGTGGACTTTACTTAGACTTGAATGGTTAATGTCCTTAATGTTTTAATTTATTTAGTGGGAAAATTAATTAGAGATTTGGTTCCTAATTAATTTTTACATGCATTCTAAATTAAAATATCTAATATTTATGAGGGCTGGTTATCTAAATAATTTATAATTTATATTAGATAATTAATCGTTTGGAATGAAAAAAAAGAGCTTATTAATTTAAATGGAATATTAATGAAAGCTCCATGAGAAATGCTAGAGTTTTGGGTTTGAGAAGTGGGAGATGAAGAGTAAGGCTAGGGGCGAACAAAACAAAGAGGGAGAAAATTAAAGGGCTCCATATAACTGAGAAAAATTACTTTTATGTCGAAGATCTTAAGCTGCTCGACATTTAAACCTTCGTGTTTTTAAAAAAATTTCCGCCATTGACGCTTTGAAGTAAAGCTCTGAGAAGCGACTGTTGCTCTTCGAAAAGAATAGGAAGAACTGGCAGCAATTTGAACCCAAACACTTGCAGCCAACCCCAGCCATGGCCGCATACTTCTCCTTTCAAAACCACCTTGGCCATTCCCAGATCGAATTAAGGGAGATTTTGAAATGTGGTTTGTTTGTTTGCTTAAAGAAAATTAGGTGTTGAATTGAAAGAAAAAGGGTCATGACTGTCGCTACCAACACATCCAGTGCAAAGCCAAGAATATTTTCTTTTTCCCATTTTCTCTCTGGTTGACTATGAATTAAAGGGCTATGAATCACATGAATTGAGTTCATCGGATGAACTTGAATGAGTGGATTAATGACATCAATCAGCAGACTTTAATCAGTGTACTGATCGACTTCAATCAGTCTAATGATCGACTTCAATCAGTGTAGATGGACTTCAATCATCCAAATGATTGACTTCAATCAGTGGACTGATCGACTTCAATCAGCGGATTTAATCAGTGTACTAATCGACTTCGATCAGTCTAATGATCGAATTTAATCAGTGTAAGGATCGATTTCAATTAGTGTAGATCGACTTCAATCAGGAGACTGATCGACTTCAATTAACGGATTTCAATCACTAGACAAACGGACTTCAATCACAAAACTGATGGACTTCAATCAACTTTTGGTCATTTTGATAGTCATGTCAAAAAAAGTTGTATATGTGCAAATCACCATATATTTATGGTTTTTTAATATACATACAAAAGCCCCTATAATTAAATGTCTAATTTCTAAAACTTAATAACTATTGAACTAATCATAAATTTAAATTATATATTTGTTCAAATTTAAACTTTCATATTCAAGTAATTTTGTATTCAATATAGTACAAAAAAATCAAAATTATATACTTTTTTTTTTCCCATTAGTTTTAAATTCAATCTTTAGAAATCAATTTCTTATTTCTAATTTTAAAATTATAAAAGTGAAATAATAGTTGAATTTTTTTTTTTTTTAAATGGATGCTTTGCTCCACTATCCGTAACCATGTCTGTCCCTAGGCCAGACACAAGAGACATCAAAGAAAAAATAATTGTTAGAATTAAAATTATAATGAAAATCAAAATTTTTTATATTACAAATCATTTTTTTTAGTTCTACACCAAATTGAGAGCAGTGCATTCGAACTCATAACTAATTAATTATAAAAATATACAAATAATGTTGAACTTTGTTTTCAAAAAAATTATTAGTTTTGTGTGAATAAACCATAAAAAATAATATAACGAAATATATAATCTTTTTATTTTATATTTATAATTAATATTTTTTAAACATTAAAACTTTAAGTTCTAAATCAATTTGCAAGAAATAATAAATAGATCAAATAAGTGACAAAATATAAGTTAGGGTAAATTATAAATTTGGTAACTATGGTATGTTTAAAGTTAGAGTTTAGTATTTATGATTTTAAAAATTAGAATATAGTCCCGGGTGTTTGAGAAAACTAGAATTTAGTCTCTTTAGTTTGAAAATTTAAAATTTAGTCCTAATTATGATTGATAAAATTAAAATTAACATCGACTATTTTTTAGATTTTATCAAACCATAGGGATTAAATTCTATTTTTTTTTTTAAAAAAGCACAAGTACTAAACTCTAGCTTTCTCCAAACCTTAGAGACTAGATTCTAGATTTTTCAATCAAACCATAGAAACCAAATTACCATAGTAGAATAAAATATTTTGTCTCACAGCCAATTGATTTTGAGGTGGAACCCTCTCATCTCATATTAGAGCCAAAATTCCTTTTTTTTCTTTTTTTTTTTCTGAACACTAGTCGTCGCCCTTACTATAAAGACCCGACCCAACCCGAGTTGACCCTACACTACTCAAGCATGCAAGTTTTAAAATAACCCTTAAAGTACATGAATCCAGTCAATAATGCTTCGTTTAATAGCAATAAAAGTCGTCCAAAAACATGCAAAACGGGTACCCAATTTAAGATAAATCCAAGTAAAAGAGATAAAACGTTGTGCAGCGGAAATCAGTTCTAGTAATGCAGTTTAAACGACTCATACAAAAGAAATGTCCTAAACCCGACATCACATGTCTCATGCCCATGGTCTTTCAAGCTTCACCAATCAGCCATCCTGGTAGAGTCCATGCGCAGCTGTGGAATCCACAGAAGATAACAAGATGAGTTATAAAACTCAGTAAAGGTTTCCAACCGGAATCAACGTATTAAAACATATGATGCATAAACATGGATCCGAGAGCGAATATAAAACAGAAACACAGGAGCCCCGTAGGACTTAAATAGACCAGACGTTTGCTCGTTAATGAAGATGATCCGGGGCTATCCTGAAGGGACATGCCACTCCCGGGTCTCATAAGGTGAATTGCACTCATCCGGGGCTACCCTGATAAGGAATGCCACTCCCGAGTCTTCTAATGGGTCGCCCGCTCGTGAGCGTATCAGAACATAAACATGACAGCCATGAAACATACATATAACAGAAATAACACAATTCATGAATAACCGGCAAGCAAGGCACAAGACATCTTCTAAGCTTAATCTAAATTAATCTACACGTGCAGTTTCTTAGTTATAAGGCTCGCAAAATGCCAAGAATTTCCTTACCTTGATTGAAAATACTGAGTTCCTTTATCGTACTCGAAATACACGTCTCGGGACCATTTTTCAAGCTTAACTATTCAAAACAGTGCAAAACAGTAAGAATCTGGCCTCAAAACCATAAAAAATAAAGTCCGAACGTCGAAAATACCCGAAAAAACCCTACCCGGAAATTTTCCGGCGAGATCACGGCGGCGTGTGGGGTGATGGTGGCCGGCGCGTGAAGCTGACGCGCTAGGGTGAAAACGTCGCAGGCTAGGACACGCGGCAGGTTTGGACTCGTTGAGTAAGCTCAGTCGACAAAGATGCAGGAACGGTGACACGTGGCAGGTTTGGACTCGCTGAACAGACTCGGTCAACAAAACTGTAAAAATGGGGACATGCTGGCCAATCAGAAGCTGGAGTTGCCTGGTTGCTGTGTCGGATGTCGGTGCACGTGGGGAACAGACCTGTCGGTGGCGCTGACAGTGGCAAGGTGGTCGCGAGCATCGATTGGACCAAAACACGGCTGCTGCTTTCGAGGAGACACGACTGCCGGCTCAGGAAAATGTGACAATGATTAGGCGGCAGAGGTTGTCGGTGCAGGATGTCGGCGGCAATGATTGGATGGTAAAGGCTGTCGGCTTTTGCAGAAAAAGAGAGGGACAAAAGTTGGCGGTGCTGATTTTTTATAAGAGAATGTCGGAAACATAATCATTAGGTCGAAAATTGGCACTATATATAAAGACAAAAGGGCTGCCAAATTACAAAAAATGCCCATAGGGCTAAAAATGGCCATTTTACTTCTAATTTTCACATTCCGACTTCACACCTCTCGAGATACTACTTTAATAAATACTTTTAAATACAAAATAATTTTGACACGACTCCTGAGATTCCCAGTGAGCCCAAAATAACGAAAACTAACCTTGCAAAAAATAGGGAGCTAAGGGTCGGGCTGTTACACTTACAAAGATAGAAACCATAGCCAACGTAATTAAACGGTGCAACCTACTTTTGATCTTTGTTTATTCGTGGGTGGAATCTGTTAATGGTTGCTCTTATTTTCTTGTTGTTTGCTTCGTTCTTGACATTATATAGTGAGTTCGTTGAGTTGGATTTTTATTACAAAGGAATTTGAGTTGGTGGGTGGAATCTGTTAATGGTTGCTCTTATTTTCTGGTTGTTGAAAGCAGATTGTGGGTAATTGATTTTTTTTTTTTCACCTAATTCTAGTTCTAGTTTTGTCCAATATTTTTTTGGCTAAATTTGGCTTAGTTGGACTTATATTGGTTCCAATATCCACATTTTTTATTCAAGTAATAAAGTGTGAAGCAAATTCATCAACTTCATAATTTACTATCGACCAATTTACATTTTAATAATTTATGTGTATCATTGGAACATAAAAGTATTTATTCCTAGCCTCTTTCTTATAGTAATTCTTCTCAGTGAATTATAGATTTCAGGGCTTATGATCATATGACAAGAATCTCTCATCTATTTCATTCATACTCTTCTTTATATTCTAATGAAAAAATTATTTCCTCCATGTTCCAAAATTGGTATGCGATCTTTTATCTATCTGTAAGATTTCTAGAGATTTTAATTTTCGATTCATATTCTTTGAGTCTCTTTATTTTTCAAGATCAGGAATCAGAGAGGATGATTAGGAGAGTTAGAATGTTTAGTTCTCTCACTCGTAAATAACGAATTATAATTTGACATCGTAGGTTAGAACATCCTAATTTTTCTTATCTCAAGCATGTATTTCCAAATTTATTTAAAGGAAAAAATTGTTCCTCATTTAGGAAACAATTGCATTTTAGAAAAAAAAAAAAAAAAAAATCAACGTTCTACGTATTTACCAAAACCTTACAAAACCTCCAAATCTTTTTATCTCCTACATGGTGATGTTTGGGTGCTTCTAAATTTAGGACTCATAGTGAAAAATGATAGTTTGTTACTTTCATTAACGACCATACTCGTCTTTCTTGTGTTTATTTAATGGAAAAAATTGATGTAAATGATATTTTCAAATCTTTTATATAATGATTGACACTCTATTTCAAACCAAAATTTGCATTTTACACTGATAATGCAACAAAGTATTTAAATGAATTCTTGAGTAATTTTACAAAAGAAAAATGTATTATTCATCAGTGTATATGTCGAGATACTCCACAATAGAATAAGATTGCTAAAAGAAAAAATTGGCATTTATATTGCTAAAAGAAAAAATTGGCATTTACTTGGAGTTTCCCGTGCTATAATGTTTTCTATCCATGTTCCAAAATAGTTTATGGTGTAAAGCTATTTTTATAGGTACACTTACTTCGTAAATAGAATGCTTAGTAAGATCTTGAATTTTAAAGCTTCAATTGATTGTTTTAAAATATTTTTTCCACATCTCGCATGTACTTTGATTTTCCTCTCAAAGTCTTTGAGAATACTACTTATGTTCATTATTAAATGTAATGCAGATGAAAGTGTTAAAAGATATAAGGCTAGACTAGTAGCTAAAGGTTTTACCAAAACATATTTGGGATTGACTATTAGGAAATGATTGCTCCTGTTGCTAAAACTAACTCTATTACGATTGTTATATCCCTTACAACCAATTTAGATTGCCCACTTTGTAACAGCCCAAACTTTCATTTGGATTAAATGTTGTTATTTGAAAATTATTTGGGATCGTCGCGCGTCTCAGGCAATCACGAGCTGAGAGTGTCCGACATCCGCCTGCCAGGTTAGACCTTGTCGCCTCGTCGTAAGTGCTGCAAAATTCCTTAACTGCGGATTTGTCCACGCAGCATGGAGCCTGCAGGCTTGTCGCCCAAACCTAATCCGCGTTTCGATCCTGACAACAATGTTTCCCGAACCTGATTTTAGCTTATCCGTGTGTGCCACACGTCCTGAACCTACAGGCCTGTTCTCCTGCGCGTTTTCTTCACGCGCAGACGAGCTTTCGTCCATGCGCCACCGTCCGCCGTCGTTCTTTGGCCACGCGCCGCCGTTAATCTCGCCGAAAAAATTTTAAGTAGTCAATTTTAACTAATTTCCACGTAATGAGTCCATTGTTGATAGTCGTATGTGCTAATTTTGACTTGTCAACTCTTTTTTGGCCTGTTTAAGTCGGAGAAAGCCTTCGAGACTCGTAATTCAAGCATTTTAAGGTGAATCATCAGATTTCGGGTAAGGTAAGGGAATCTTATCCTTAGCTTGGGTCTTGTGGATGATCATAAACACGTGTAGGATGAGTTGGTTGTGAATTTACTTGTTGATTGCATTGTTTACCCTGTTTGTTATGTCACGTTTTATGGAATTATAGTTATGCAACGAACTTTATACATAATGTGATGGAATGCGTACATTGATTTATGATAAGATAGCATGTCTTCATAATATGTTTGTTGATTTATTACTGTGTGGATGAGAACCTGAGTATATGCATTATATACTCATTTATGATAATCACTAGTAAGCATCAAATTGAAGGCTCGGGAGTGGCATTGCCCTACAAGGGGAGCCTCGAAAGTTTATAATATTATATGTTGAGGCCCGGGAGTGGAATGTCCCATCGGGGTAGCCCTGGTGTCACCATTATCATCCATTGAAGACACTGAACAACAAGGCCCTATTTAGGCATGGGTATTATCATTAATCATGCATTTTTCTTTTGACATCTATTACATTATAGTCATGTTTGTCGTGACCCTAAGTTAATGATCCTTACTGGGTTTAACAACTCACCCTCATACCTGTGGGCTTCCACAGGTACGCATGGACTCTACTACGATGGTTGATTAGGAGCTGTGAATACCATGAACTTGTGTTGTTGTGTCTAGTTTAATATCTTTCTTCTTCTATCTAGATTTATTATTTAGAGCATGTATTGGTCGTAGCTGTTTTTACTATTTGCCCTTGATTTTTGAATCGGGTACCCGACTTGCACGTTTTACGAACTATTACCGTTTTAGTTTAATAAATGAGGTATTCATTCGTTATATCTCAATTTTAAGGGTCGTTTTAATCATGCATCTAGGGTATAGGCCTAGATGGGACCCTAGTCTAGGTCGAGCCTTTACACACTTTACCAACTTGACGTGAAAAATGCTTTTCTAAATGAAGATCTTGAGTAGTAGGTTTATATGAGATTGTCGCCAGGTTTTGAGAAAGAATTTGGATATATTAGAATTTGCAAATTTAAGAAATCTCTATACAGTTTTAAATATACTCTAAGAGCTTGGTTTGTGCGACTTGAAAAAATTGATCATACTATATTTTATAAATAAAGCGTGAATAATAAAACCTCAATTTTAATTGTCTATGTAGATGATATTATACTAACAGGTAATGATGAAATTAGTCTAGCTGATCTAAAGAAAAACCTTGCGAGTGAGTTTTAAATCAAAGACCTGGAACAATTGAAATACTTTTTGGAAGTGAAGTTGGTAAGATCGAAGAAAAACTTGCTTGAAGAAACTGGATTACTTGGATATAAGATTGCTGAAACTCTAAGTTAAACTAATTTAAAACGGCAAGTAGTAGAGGCAGAATAAATAAAGATAGATACCATTACTAGAGACTTGTTAAAAGATTGATTTATTTATCTCATACATATCGTGATATTTCATATGTTATGAGCATGGTAAGTCAATTTATGCATGAACCTCGACCAACTCATTTCGAAGTTGCTTATAGAATTTTGAGGTACCTAAAAGAGACTTATGGTAAAGGCATTTCATTTAAAAAGAAAAATCAATAAAATAATTTTCAAGTAGAAGTTTATATTGATGCAAATTGGGCAGGAAGTACTATAGATAGAAGGTCTATATCTAGTTGATTGTTCATTTGTTGGAGAGAACCTTGTTACTTATAGAAGTAAAAAACAAATGTGGTAGCTAGGAATAGTACTAAAGCAGACTTTAGAGCTTGAGCTCATGAAATTGTAAAGGTATATGGAAAAAGAAAATACTCGAACAATTAAAGATTCATTTGAAGACACCTATATGTGTTTATAGAGACGATAAAAGCTGCAATTTGATCTATTGCTCATAAATCAGTTCTACATGATAGAACAATATAATAGGTCATTCTCCAATGAAAGAGGCCGTTCTCCTATATAAGAAGATCTAGAATGCACATATTGTATATAACAATATATATTATTTGTTCTCAAAGCTAAGAGGACCAAATTTATAATTTACCCTAAAAGTTAAATTAGAGAAAAAAGAGTAAAGTTAGAAAAATAAAAAAGAGTTAGAATTTATGTAAGGATTAAATAGGAAGCTTTATGGGATGTTGAATACGAGTTGTTGAGGAATTAAGGAACAATTAGTAAAGGACGAGTTAATATAATGTATTAACAATAAACAAATGAAAGGAGAAATTTCAACCCCTTAATTGCCTCAACCCAAAATCTAACCACCCTTAAGGTTTTACTTTCTTGTTGAACAAGTGTTCACTCTATACTTGCAATAATAATTTTTCTAGGAAGTTTAAGATTGTTCTTTAACATTTCTTTCTAGCTAAAATATCATGGACTCTGTTTTTTAGAAATATGTAGGGGTATTTTGTTATTTTACACTGTTTATGTCAATTTATGCACATTTTAAATACTTTTGTTGATACCAAAAAATGGTCAATCGAGATCAACGGTAAATATTTATTTTATCGAGAACAAAATGCCTGCAAAAAAAAGGCACAGTAGTGTGGTGTAAGTCACAAGGCCTCTGATGCTTAAGTCAACAAAGTATTTAGAGAGTATTTTAGAGAGAGTTTGACAATTTAGAACAGCTGTCAAAGAGTTGTTAGAGTAATTTAGCTTGGATTAAAATGTGGAACCTTCGACTCTTTTATAGCAACCAGACTTGTAACCGCTGCAACTCACTTAAAAATGGCTTAAAGGCTAGTCATTTATAATGTATGTCATTAAGCCTGGAATGAATAACGACTTAATTCTTGACCGTTACATCCAAGAAGTGCAATGATCTTGTATTGGATGTTACTTAAGCTTGTCGACTCTAGGGGGGTCCTGACGTTCATGGCCGACCATTTAGGGGTGCATGCCTTCTTAGTGTATCACTACGATGTTACACCTTTATAGGTGAACAGTCAAAAAAAGTTACTTGGACTCAGTCAACCCTTGCGGTTCTCACTTCCACGGCTAACCCTTTAGGGGTATGTGCCGTTTTTATGAAACTACAGGACGACATGCCTAATATTTGCAACGATCCTAAATATTACTTGGACTCGGTTGACTCGTCCACATAAGAGTTCTAACCTTCATGGTCAACTCTTATGAGTCCTCACCTCCATGGCTCGCCCTATATGGGGGTCGTTATCCTCTCATTGTAACTTCTGGCAACTGTTACCTAACGATATAACGATTCTGAGAGTTAATGGACTTGGTCGACTCCTGAAGAAGAGTCCAAACCTTAATGATTTGCTATTTGGGGGTGTTCACCTCTTGATCGACCTTTAGAGGTCAACTTTGAACTTGGTTAACCCTTGCGGGTCCTCTCTTCCATGGCTTTCCCCCTTAGGGGGTGTTTGCCTCTCGGTATAACTTATGACCATTATCTATAGATCTAGTCATCACTTGGTCACAGTCAAATCCTAAGGGAGTCCTAATATTCAAGGCATGCCCCCTTGGGAGTGTTTGCCTCTTAATCGACCATCTAGGGATCGACTTTTGACTCGGTCAACCTTTACAGGTCCTCACCTACACACTTGCCTTCTTATAGGATGTTTACCCTGTCAGTGTAACTTCTGGTAGTTATTAGCAAATCCAATCGTCACTTGAACTCAGTCGACTCCGAGGGGAGTCCTCACCTCCATGATCAGACCTCAGGGGGTAACGACCTACTTTGGCCGACCCCCAGGTGTCGAATTGTGCTTGGCCGACTCGTACGGGACCAAGGCCTTCATGACCTACCCCCTAGGGGGGTCTTGGCCTTCTTTGGCCGACCTCTACAAGTCTGGATTAGGCTTGGCCGTTCTCCGGGGGGTCAAGACCTCCATGATAGACCCTCAAGTGGTCCTAGCCTCCTTTGGCCGACCCTCTAGTGACCCGACCTTTTTTAGCTGATCCTCGGAGAGTTAAGGCCTCTATGGGTGACCCTCGGGGGTTCTAACCTCCTTTAGCCGACCCTCGGGCTTAATTAGACTTGGTGGGGTCAATGCCTCCATGGCTGACCCTTGAGGGGGGGGGGGGGGGGTCCTAACCTCTTTTGGTCGTTCTTTAGGGGGGTCGAAGTGTACTTGGTCGACCCTCGGGGGGATCAAGGCCTCCATGGTCGACCCCTGAGGGTATCTTGGCTTTCTTTGGCCGACCCCTCGGGGGATTAGAGTGGACTTGGGCGACCTCCAAATGGTCTAGGTCTCCATGTCTGACCCCCAAAGGGTTGAAGCGTACTTTAGTCGACCTTTATGAGGGTCATAATTGTTTTCGTCAACCTCCGAGAGGTCTCGGCCTCCATGATCGACCCTCTAAAATGGTCTCGATCATTTTCAAATATTATGTGAAATATTTTATCTATAACAATTTTCATGAAACAATTGTTTTGACTATGTAATACGTGATTATCAAATAAATTGATAAGAAAATTAATTTTGAAAGTAAACATTGTTGTTGAACTATACAACAAAAACAAATCAATAAATATTGGTTCTTGGATGGTGTTCGATGATGACACATCACCTCACACAGCCGACTTTTTTTTTTATATTTGGTTTAAAAAAGTTAAATATTTTGAGATAAAATAGTATTCTTATCTCATAAATTTCACCTTTATTCTATTTTGCTTCAAAAATTTATAAAAGTTCATCCAATTTAAGTCTCTCAACTTTTTAGTTTTGTTTGATTTTAATTTTTAAATTTTTAAAAGTTCAATTTTAATCTCTAATTTTTTTCAAAAAAACTTAAAATTAGTCCTTATAATAATTGTGAAGTCAATATTAATCGAAATTGATTCAATAATGTTAATAATTTTAATACAATCAAAGCTATTTTAAAATTTATAGAAGAATATGATAGTTTTCAAAAAGAAACTTTTTAAAAAAATCTACTAATTTTAAGTTTTTCTAAAAATTTAGGGACTAAAACAGATCAAACTTAAAAGTTTGTGGATTAAAATTGGACTTTTAAAAATTTAGGGACTAAAATAAAACAAATTTGAAATTTGAAATTTCATAATAAAAAATAAAACATAATTTTTTTTTTTAAGCCAATATTATAAAAAAACTTGCATATAGATATTTAAATGAAAGGTGAGAATTGGCTAGATATCCATTAAAAGCAAAAAATAATATACATAATTAATTTTTGTGATAAAAATGGAAAAGAAGGTTGATCTTTCAAAAAGGTATGATATGATAGAATTAGGTTTGAGGTGTTAATTTGATAGCCTTTCTATTTTTTGTGGTTTTCCTCTAAAATGTAAAAATATGTACATTTTAGCAATATAAATGGACATGAAGAATTTGCACTTGTATCCAAACCAAAGATGGAAACATGATATATTTATAAATATGTTGATGGATTAGATGAAGAATAGTATTAAGAAAAAGTGTATTAATTAATATAAGATTTGAAATTAAAGAACAATGATTATAAATTAAGTAGTAAGAAATAAAGGTTGTTTCATGAAGCAACAAGATAGATAATTATTTGTAATGCTGAAAAAAATGAAAAATGGAAAGTTTTTTTTCAAATTCTTTAGGTTAAAATATTATTTTGGTCCCTAGACTTTCAAATATTCAATTTTAGTCCTTGAATTTTAAAGTTCGTTCAATTCTAGTCTCTAGACTTTTAAATGTCTAATTTAATCTTCAAAACTATCAATTAAAATAAAAAATGGTCCTTGCTATTTAAATTGAAATAAAAATAATATACTTTTTATTTCAACATATCTCTTTCTCTCTTTAGTTTATTTTTTCTCTCTCTTCCTTTTTTTCCCTCATTTGTTATGAGTCAATATCTTTTGGCAACTCTCTTGAATCTCCTTAAAATAGAGAACACTATTCACAATTACCAATTATAGTTCGTTTCAAGAATTCTTTTTTAATGTAAAAGTTCAGACAAAAGTGTAATCACACAACATACGTAAAAATTTAATAACTATGAATTTATAGGTCTTATGCCACTTGTTTAGAAAAACCTTCCATAAATTATGGAATGAATAAGCATAAAATATTTGAGAAATTAAAAAGAAAAAACCAAATAGAACATAATTATCTACATAGGAATTAAACAAAATTCCCCAAAATTTCCCAAAATTCAACAAATTATAGACAGAACATCAAAGCTTACATTGGCGAGGAACCTTGTCCTAAAAAAAGGTTTTGCATGCAACGATCTTGAAAACTAGTCAAAACTCTTCTTCTTCTTCTTCTTCTTCCGATGATGATGTCGTATAGAAGGAGGCGATATTTAAGCTCAAAAAGCTACTGTAACACACCGTATCGTGATTTACTCCATCATGTATTATTTTAGTATTATTATTGCGTTTAATTAAAATTATATGTTGAATGATTTGTTGGAACTTTAGGGACAAAATTGTTAGAGTTAGTATATGGATTAATATTAAGGTTAGGATTAAGATTAGGATTAGGATTAAGATGTAAACTTATGTAAAGACATTACTTATAATAAGTACGATGACTCTTTAAGTCTCAATAACGTTCACAAAAAATGATAGTTTTGCTTCTGAAGATTGTTTGCTAAGTTTGATTACTTAAGTCTTCATGGTATAGTTGATCGTAAATAGAGAGAGTTTTTTTTTTTATATATAGATTTTTTAGGCCCCGTTTGATAACCATTTGGTTTTTTTATTTAAGTCTATTGCTATCAAAGAGAGCTTTAGGAGTTTGTTCATAATTAGGTAAGTTGATCAATTTGGATCAATTGATCTATATGGGAGGTTGAAAATGTGTCATTAGGTAGGTTGAAAAGCAAACAAATGGGTCAATAAGGCTCATTCATTGGATCCTCTTTTCATAAAGCATTCAAGGGAGAGTGGGTTGTGGAAGACCATTCTCACTTCACACATTCTAACAAATCATTTGATTGTACATCTCAAACAACCTCACTTTATACTCTCTAATTATTCATCTTCTCATCCTGAGTTCTCTCTATCCCACATATCACTTCTCTCAATCAATTAAACTCTTATCTTGACACCTTTCTTGTAAAGACTTAACTATAAAACAAGTCCTAACTACATGGACTTTTACTCATGTATGTACACATATGTCTGTAAAATACCACAAGGCTTCAAATCTAAATGCAAAAACATGCATATTTTTTTTATAACTCAATAAGAAAGTTCCAATATTTAAATAAAAAACATAAAAACTTGCTCCGGATCCTTTCAAGCATACTTCTACAAAAATAAATAAAATAAGAATTAGCAGAGTTCTATTAACTAATGCGACATTAAAGACTTCTAATAATTAAGTTCATGGTTTTCTCTTCATCATCTTCAGCATAGCCATCATGATGTAGTCCTGTACTTGAAATGCAGTTTCAGATAAATGGGTAAGTATCCAAAATACTTAGTAAGGATTCTTCTAAAGGAGTACAACATACTATAACATACTATAATCAACATATCATCAAAAATTGTTAAACATGCAATACTGAACATAAAACCAGATATGAACACATATCAACATAAATCATCATATGTAGCTCAACTCCTAATCAAACCTCCAACCCAAAACACTAGGAGCCGACGCATGGCTCTCTTAAAATTTAATCTTATAATAGTCTCATTAGTTGGGTCCTACTTAGCTCAACCTGAGAAGCTACATCATTCACTCAAGGGACTAGGCCCTTTCATAGACTACCTAATGAAAGTATGCAAACAATATGTTGACGAAAGAAGCTCTCTTCCCAAGCCCAGTATATCTCTACGTATGTTGCAAGTACTCACTATATCTGTAGAAGGCTTACTTTCTGACAAGAAAAATACACTATGTGTTGCTCGCCAAAGGTGGCCCTCGCCATAGCGAGCTTAGACCTACGTATATAGTAAACACGACAAGCTCATATTAGTGATGACTCCCATCCTCATCATGCTCAGTTTCTCATGTGGCTTAAACTAGGCTATCATGAGGATGGCTCTAGCCCTCCCAACCTATAAGATGATGGCAAGTAATCCTAAACATGGTACTAATTAAGATTGCTCTCAATCCCTACTATATGTTCAACCTATCGTCACAAAAAAAAAAAAAAAAACATATATAGAGACTCCAAATATCCTAGCATGATACTAAACAAGTACGTGGCCATCTGCTATGCTGGTATAACAGATACAATTGTCCTAAACAAAATGCACTGGGCCAAACATTTAAAAAAGTTTGATGGCAAGAAGGGTTAAGTTAAAACCGAGTATTATTTGGTAGAAAATAGATTAAGGGGAAGCATTATTTACGACAAACATCAAAGAGCATAAAACTGCAAAAGCTTATCCCAATAAATCATTGTCAATATTTGTGTAAATAAAATATGGTTAATTTTTAAGACGATCAGTAATTCAAGTTTAGGGATTTGATAAATCTCAATAAAAGAGTTATTAAGATAGTAAATGCATACCTTTAGCACTTGAATTATAACAGGATTAATAAATGATCTTTAGAGTTAAAAGATTTTTTCTTACCTAAAATGCTAACTTCTTAAAAAAAAGGCAATGATTTGGAAAATTAATCGATCAAATGAGTGCATGAATGTGTGAAATTATATATTAATTTTAGTTTAAAAAAGAATATATTCAACGATAAGCTAAGATGCATTATTGTTGCAAGAAAAACATCAATATTAAAGGAACTAAAAGTATAGATAATGCTAAAATATGTCGTAGCATCGCTAGTCAACAATACAATCTCAGAAATTCCTACGCAAACAGAAATATGGAAAGAAATCAAATCAAACAAAATATTCTTACATTATCACAAATTGGGAGATTTGATATTGTCAATATTTTTTATGAGAAGAACCTTAGTCGTTGATCACTATTTGACCTAATACTATTAATATCTAAACTTTTGAGAGAAGATGAAGTTTTTCAAGAGAGAGTGAAAAGGAAAAAATGAAAGAGAAGAGTTGAAGTTCGAATTCTCGATCCTAAGTGTGCATAATTCATAATTCAAAATGATGAGTTTTTTCAAAAGGATTGAAGCACAAAACCAAACAAGTGACTTTAAAAGTTCTTCTTCAACCTAACAATAGAGAAGGTTGGCGGTTGTTGGTTTTGACTTTGCAAGACTTCATTGAGGATACTCACTACTTTTCAGTTGCTTCTTTTTTTTTTTTCTTTTAACACTAGCTTATTTTAGTAGTTTGTCATTTACTTTCATTCTAGTTGTTATACTGTCAAACAATTATTTATTTTAAAGAAGATGTTTTCCTTACTTATCAACGTGTATTTTTACGTTAGAATGAGCTAATCTTTTCATTTGGAGGATTAGGGTAATATGAAGTATATTTGCATGTAGAAACTTATGATTGAAGGATGATGAGTTACAAACTTCATGTTAAGTTAAATCAGCACTTGTCGATTGATCATCTATATTGTGTGTCCACGTTTTATTTACTTTTGAGAAAGAGAGATAAGAGTTAGAAAATTGTTATATGCTCATTAGGTACGTTTCAGCAGCTATTGTAGTTTAAGAGGAAGCTAGAGATAGTCATTAGACTAGTGTTCTAATAGTTGAACTTAATCTTTAAGAGAAGTTAATGAGAACTAATTAATCCTTTGTTAAAAGATATGTGAGGGCATACTTTAGACATGAGTAGAAATAACTCGTTTCTTACCACAAATTCATAAGAATCTCTCCGTACAATTACAACTTAAATTCCTTATGTGATCATATTCATCATCATTATTAGAAAATATGTTATTTTATTGTAGATATTTTATTTCTGCATTCATTCAACAATTAGTTAGCATTTATTCAACATATATCTTTTCATCAAAAACAAAAACCTACCGAATAATATTTTTTTTTTTTTTTGCAATTTGACTCTAAATTCAATTCGAGAATAAAAACTAATCATTTAATCCATCGTGAAGATGACTTGTATTACTTAAAATTTATTTTTTTCTTTGTGTCATTGCAATCACAAACAATCATCGGCGGTCAAGAAGCATAATAGAAGCAGCCACAAATTCCGTCTAGTATAACTCAAATTCTCTTCCTTCTAATGTGAACCACGCTTCCCAATTCAACATATAAAACTTTAAATTTCCAAATAGTTGGCCCATCAATTAAACCTCACTCATTTTAGATTGACCCTACTTGCCCTCATCTTTAACATTCCAAAACCTTGGCTCAATACCAATAATTGAAACCTAATAACCCCCCTCTCTTAGCAAAAGACTATGATGCCTTTATATAAATGTGAGTTATATAAAATAAAATTATAAACGAGCCTAAGGGGTGTTTAGTTGAGTATTTACCTACGTGATTATAAATAATGATTGCAGTTAGTAGCTCTAACTTGTTTGGATGTAAACCCATCATAATACATAAAGGATCTCTCCTTGCAAACCTATTGCTCATAGTCCCTCACTTGACATTGATGCAGGAACTCATTCTGATCTAACAACTAATGAACCTCTGTTATCAATCATCATTCGATGATCACCTGAGCCAAGTCAGGTATTTGTCAAGGCAAATCCTTCTTTCGCTAGAGTTGTTATATCCTCTACAGACTGGTTGGAAGTTGAACTGACATCCTACAAACACGCTCATCAAATTCCTGAATGGTAAGAGGCTATGGAACAAAAGTACAGTGTTGTCTTTAAAAACAAGACATGGACTTTAGTTCCCAGTCTCCAACTTATTCACTGGTTACTACAAAGTGGATACATAAGATTAAGCAAAGTGATCACTTTGGTATTGTTGAGCGGTATATAAAGCTAGGTTTGTTGCTCGTGTCTTTATGTTGTAAGCCGACCTTGATTATGGGGAGACATATTCCCCTGTGATTAAGCGTACCACAATTTGAACAGTTTTTGTCCTTGCTCTCACTTGGGGTTGACAGATCATTCAGTTGGATGTCTTCAACACATTTCTCCATGAAACATTAAAAGAAGATGTCTACACACCACAACCACAAAGTTTTATTGACCCGAGATATCCCAATTATGTATGCAAGTTGAATAAGGCCTTGTATGGCCTCAAAAACACATCTAGAGCCTGGTAGGAGGAACTTCGAACTCATCTTATACGGCTGAAATTCAAGCCATCCATTTGACAACTCGTTATTTGTGCTCTGAGCATCTACAGATATAACCAACTTGTTTGATTATGTAGACGATCTCATACTCACAGGTTCCTCTTCAACTATTATTACTATGATTTTTCACCAATTGGAGAGTAAATTTGTCATCAAAGACCTTGGACCACTACACTACTTCCTTGGTATCCATGTTCATCATATCGATGATGAGTTAGCGTTGCCGCAAGAAAGCTACATTCGGGAACTACTTCAAAAACATAATTTCCAGCATCTTAAGCCTACTTCTTCTTCCATGATCTCTGACAAGCAGTTATCCCAGTATGATAGTGCTCTAATCGAATCATGAGACCGATCGAAGCATTTTTTGCTCTCTTCATTACCTTTAGCATACTTGATCGGATGTGGCATTCGTTGTTAACAAACTTAGATAATTCAACCAAGCACCTCGTGCTTCTCATTACCAAGATCTCAAACGTATTCTCTAGTACCTCCAGGGAACACTTCATTGAAGTCTAACTCTAAATCATGCTTATACCATTACATAAACAAGTTTCTCATATGTCGATTAAGCGTTTTCACCAGATGATCAGAAGTCAGGTATTGGAAATTGTGTATACTTAGAGTCATCCCTGATTTCGTGGCTCTCTCGAAAGCAAGCTGTAGTTGCTCGCTCTAGTACATAGTTGGAATATTATGCCTTGTCTCATGTTGCTTGTGAATTACTTTGGGTTTGGTACCTCTTAGCCGATTTGGGGGTCAACCTCACCACTACTCCAATAACATGGTGTGATAATGTCTCAGCTACTGCCCTTGCTCGAAATCCTGTGTTTCACGATCGTACCAAACATATCGAGATTGCACATTTCATCAATGATCAACTTCTCTCTTATCGCCTTGAGGTCTGACATATTCGCTTTAGTGATTAAGTAGCTGATTGTCTTCCCAAACTGCTCCTAATTCAACCGTTTTGTTCATTATGTTGCAAGCTTGAGCTCCATCCAGTATCCACTTCTCGTTTGAGGGAGTCTGTTACAACAGTAATAAATACTATTTAATCACTTCCCCATTCAACTGTAGAGTCTACTCCATCAGCACCTCAATTCTCTCCTTAATTACTTGCTTTAATCATGTGTAAATTCTTGTCTTTAAGGAAGTAATCAATGTTCTTGTTAGAAATCTCTATATCTGTAGCAATCTGCTCCCATTTATTGAGCAATTGAAATGTAACAACCAACATTGAATACAGAAGTCTTCCAGCCCTTTTATCTTTTCTGTGTCTCTTTGTATTCTCTTGTTTTTGTTCTTTTAGGATTTTTTAAGAAATTTTCTAAAATTTGATATTACAAGTATTATATATATATGTGGAAAGTTAATAAAAGATCATGAGGCTTATAATTTTTCAAAATTTTCATGATATCAGAATCAATCAAATATGCCTAGTTTTTTTTATTATAATATGCTTCGAAAAGGGTGGTTTGTCACACCTCCATTTCTATAAAATGGAGATTCCTATCCCAATAGATTAGTTTTTAACAAGTTTGACTCCACGATTTGAATAACCATTTCTTTGTTTAATACGAATGGTTCTTTTTTTAAGATATGGTTTAAAGTACTCATTTTGTGTTATTTATCTCACATTAAAAATTTTGAAAATTCTTCCATAAATTTATATTAGATATTCACATTATCCAATATCTATCAGAACTCTAAGTAATTTATTGATACTAAAAATTTTAAACATTCTATCTAGATAAATAAAATCTTAAGCGAGTTTTATTAATTAATTTCGAAATAGATGTTTGCATTATTTAATAGAAATGTTGAATTATTATTTATATAGATTGAAAATTGTCAATTTTGGATGATCAGTTGAGCCGCACGTTGAGTAATATATAGTCAATCACTGCCGCCTACAAGTTGCGGCGGTCAATAATTTCGCACTGTTAACAAAAACTTTGACGGCCTTATTGAAGTTTTTGCGTTTTTTTTTTTTTTTTAATAAGTTTTTGCGTTTTCTTACCCATACTTTTGTTTTATTTTTTTATTTCATTTCAAAACGTGTTTTTTTTTAAAAAAATTTAATTAGGACTTTCTTCGTAGGTTGTATTTTTCTTTATATTAATACAGATTAAAAATATCGATTTTTAGGATTGAATCCGTGATCGTGATGTTGAACTAAATTACTTCTAAATAATCAAAATAAATCCTTAACCTATTTTAATAATTATAAAAAGCAATTGCTTGTGTTTTTTAATAGGTGAAAATTGATTACAGCGATGGACATGAATTAATTAAAAATACTTTTTTTTTTCATTTTTTAATTAGTTTATTTGTTGTACCTATTTTTTATTTTTTAGATATATTTGGGGAATATTTCAAATTACGATAAAAAACTAGAATAAAAAGAGTTAGTTAATAGGAATCTTTTTTTTTAGATAATTAGAGAAACTATGTTGTTCTTTTTGTAATTTCTACAATAATTAGGAATAAAGAATTTGATATGATGAATTTTTTTAATACATAATACTAAATGAATGTTACTCTTATTTGCATATATTTATGTAATTGTATAATGATTAATTAACATTATAATATACGTTGCAATTTTTTTTGTTGTCAAATTTATATTAAACGTCCGTGAAGTCCAAATACTTTTATGTTTTAAAAAGTATTTAAAAACAGAAAAATTAAAGGCTCGGTTGGTAACATTCTCATTTCTTGTTTCTTGTTTTTGTTTCTTATTTTTCAAAAACAGACTTGTTTAGTAATTGTTTCGTTTTTTTTGTTTAAAAAAAAAACATTTTTTAAAATCGTGTAGAAAAATAACTCTTGTATTTTGTTTCTCTTTTTCAAATCTGAAATTTTTTTGTCTTCTTTATAAAAAAACACATTTATCTCGTTAACAAAAGAAAATAATGTGTTTCTCCTTGAAAATCACATTATATATTATTTAACTTCTGATGTTTGTGTGATTTTGGTAGTCTAATTTTTATTTATTACGTTTATGTAATTATCTTAGCCCAATTTAATTAAATAGTGACTTAAATTTTAGAAGAAAAAAAATATTACAATTTAAGTTATTGTTTAAAATTTATAAGATCACATGTATTTACAAATATATTTGAAAAATATTTATATTCCTTAGATAATGTATATTTTTTAATTTACTAACAAAAAAATATGTTTTCACAAATAACAAGATATTTATATTGTTTTGCTTATTATTTAAAATCTAAATATATTTTCATCCAATCTAAATATTTAAATACTTTTATTTTTTTTTTAGTATTTCTATATTCAATTTGGTTCAGTTTTATGTTGGTCCTCCCATCAAGAATTAAAAACAGAACCAGTATAATTCAATTTTCTAAAATATGGTCAAACCATATAATCTAATATTGTTCTGAAAAAAAAAAGGATTTGGTTCAATTCAGTTTCGTCCTTTTTTATTTTTTTTTTCCTTTCACCTCTACTCAGATGAAAAATAACATATTAAATTTGTTGTTAACATTGAGATTTATCTGGTATTTTTTTATAAAATATTTAGTTATATTATATCACGTAATATTTATAAATATTTTTAATGCATATTATATACTTTTATACTACGCGACTTACATTTTTTTAAAGGATAAAAAATTCTAAAATTAAAGAGAAAAAAAACCAAGAAACCAAAGATCGTTACTAAACAAGTTTTGTTTCGGTAAGAAATAAGAAACATAAATAGTTATCACACACATTCTTATTTCTCGTTATAAGAAAACAAGAAACAAGAAATAGGAACAAAGAAAAGGAAAATAGGAAACAAGAATGTTACCAAACGGGGCCTGAATCATTAAGCTGAAATTGATTTTTTTTTTTTTTTTTTTTTAATGATTGAAAGAGTTTAAACATGATCTACGATAGTGAATAAAGTTAAAGGTGGTATTTTGCCCTGTTTGTTTGTCTTAATTGCTCATGCAAATTTCAAAAAAACACTAACTCAACGCTATTAGTATATGTCTAGGGACCACGAGATCACAGGTGGGAATCCCACCTCAATTACAAAAAATAAAAAAAATAAAAAAATCAATGTATTATTATGAACAAGATATCTTAAATTCAAATATTCATTCTCCAATTATATCTAATCACTCAAAACAAGCAAAAAAAAAAAAAAACACAAAAAAAAGAGCTTAGTTTTTTTTTTATTCAATAATCGGAAAAGATACAAAATTTCAACATTTTGTCATTCAATTTAAACGAATAATCAAAAAAATCATTCAATTATAAAATTGAATGGTTCAAATGTTTCTTTCTTTTTTTTTAATTAATGTTTATAAGGCTCACCAACCCATTATTGAAAGACTAAGTTGATTTCAATCCATTCATTTGCTGACAAATATGAAGTATTAAAATTTATTTTTCACTTTTTCTAACTAATATTAGATTTTTAAATGATATATTTAGAGGTCAAAGTATAAACTAACCCATTCACACTTTGAGGTTTATGATTCCAACCACTCTCCTATCTTTTATTAGGAAAAAAAAAAAAAGTTAGAATAAAGAGAGATATTTATATTTGATTTCTAAATATCCATTTACAAAATTTAGCACATTTTTTTAATATTTTATTTTATTATGATCTTTCCAGTATATTCCTAAAATATGATTTTTGTAACAATTAAGTTTTTAAACGTTCAATTTGAGCAAGTATATTACATAATATTTAGACACTAAACCCTATTATTATAATAGTTATAGGTTTAGTTTGGGAAAGAAAAAGAAAATTGTTAAATGAAATCTTAGGTAATTTGTTTGATAATTTTTTAAAAATGATAACTAGATTTGTAGTTTGAATCTCGGTAGGTAAGAATTCTTAATATACTCAAAAAAAAAAAAAAAAAGAGTATTGAACTATACTCATTTGGACTAATCAATCTCTCCATATTAAATACTTAATTTTTATTTTTTTTAATTTATATTTTATTCATGAAAACATTAAGGTTCCTTAAAAAAACATTAGGATTATATATAATTTATTTTATATGTACTAAAATTTCAATGATTGTTCGTATTATTCAATATTTTGAGACAATATAGGAGGTAATTTGGTATGTGTAAATTAAAATTTTGGTGATCGAAAATCTGTGGTGCGTTAATTTCAATTGTTTGATGGTAATCTAATTTAGTAGCACATCACCGGTTCGATTTACTCAAAAAAAGAAGAAGATATATATATAGTTTCTTATAGTGTATATATATATATAGTTATGTATTGTTTTTTAGGTTAAGAGTCACATTTAAAAATGTTGTTTAATTTTTTTTTTTTAATTTTTTAAAGCCATATTTTTGTTGGTGTCACATTTGGCTAGACATGACAAGAACAATAATTTTATCTCATTAAAGTATAGTTTTTGGATGGAATAATACAACCTAACCACCACTACTTTGTGTTAAGGATATTTTTTAATGATATAATTAAGTGAATGGAGTTATAACTACCACTTCTCATCTAAGTGATTTAGAATATTTTCAATCCAACAACAGTTGTGTCCACCACTAAACTTCATTTCATAGTTACACATCAAAATTTTATAACACATTAATTTTCTATTTTGTCAAAATATTTATCATAACCAACTTGGTTTAATCAATTATTCATTGGAAAATCTAATTACATACTTACTATTGCATCTAATTTATTTTATCTTAGTGGTATTAGATTAAGTAGTTATTGTTGGAAGAATTTTAAATTTATTTATTTTTTAATATTTATTATTAAAATTTTCTCATGGAATGGTCTATGATCTCTATAATTTTTCACTATTTTGTAACTACTCATATTCATTTTTTATTTTATTTTATTGTATTCTTGTTACAGCCCGAACTTTTCAAATAAAATAAAGGAATTGGATTATTTTTAATTCGGGAAATTCGGGGGTTAAATTGACTAAAATACCCCTAGGATATTCAATTTAGGCTTAAGAAAGCAAG